>JAIUZE010004264.1:0-98619 GCA_022085475.1 Heliosperma pusillum
TATATATATATATATATATATATACACACACACACATACACATGTGTCCTAATCCTGAACCCATAATAGAAGAAGTCATAAACAATGAACATCGTTGGTTCTAAGATATGAGTTTTGCTTACAAGAAGAAAACCAACTTTCCTGAGGAAAGGCAACAACCCAAGAAGCAACAATCTCGGGAACCTAGACAACACCGAAATACCAAGACACCTCCTAGTAGACCATACCCAAAAATGAAAATCATAAGACAAGTTTGGGTTAGAAAGAACATGATATTTAGGGTAACTAACACAAAAGGACCCAACCGTGCTTGGGTACCTACAAAATGTATTTAACTTGTCTTGCAGGTAGTTGTGAAAAAAAATAACACATGGTACCTTGATAGCGGATGCTCAATGCACATGACCGGAAATAAGAATCTATTTCTTTCACTTGAACCTTTTGAAGGAGGTAAGGTCACTTTCGGAGACAATAAGAAGGGAAAATTCATTGGCGTTGGTAAGATTGGTATATCTTCCTCTCATTCAATTAGTGATGTATATTTGGTTGATGGCCTAAAGCATAATCTACTAAGCATATCTCAATTATGTGACAAAGTTAAAAAGTCGTTTTTCACTCAGATATTTGTCGCATCATAATTGAAGGTACTTGTAAGATTATACTTGAAGGAGTTCGTAAACGGAATGTATATATGATTGATTTGAATGATGTTCCTACTAACTCTTTTACATGCATGAAAGTAACGTTAGATGATCCATGTCTATGGCACAGAAGATTTGGTCATATTAGCTCCCCTATCTTGAACAAGCTTAAAATATGGGACTTGGTTGAAGGTTTACTCAAAATCAAGTTTGACCAAGAAAAGTTGTGTGACACTTGTGACAGATGCAAGCATGTGAGGTCATCTTTCAAACCTAAAAGAGTAGTAAGAACGAATCATGTCTTAGAGCTTGCGCATATGGATCTTTGTGGTCTAATGAAGGTAAGAAGTAGAGGATGATCTAGGTATGTCTTTGTTCTTGTTGATGATTACTCAAGGTAAGTTTGGCATATATTCTTACACTCAAAAGATGAGACTTTTGATGATTTTGTTTGTCTTATGAAACTCGTCCAAAACAAATATAAGTCTAATCTTGTGTCTATTTGTACGGATCATGGCACCGAATTTGATAATCAAGCTTTTATAGAATATTGTAGGGTTAATGGTGTAGGACATAACTTTTCTACACCACGAACCCCGCAACAAAATGGTTTCGTTGAACGTATGAATAGAATCCTAGAGGATACGGCTCGAACAATGCTTTTATGTAGTGGTCTACCTCGTAATTTTTGGGCTGAGGCCATTAGTACTTCGTGTTATATACATAACCGTGCTATGATCAGACCTATCTTAAAGAAAACCCCTTATGAACTCCTCAGAGGTCGAAAACCTAATATATCTCACTTGCGGTGCTTTGGGAGTAAATGCTTTGTTCATAACAATGGCAAAAATAGGTTAAGCAAATTTGATTCTAGGAGTGTGTAGATACCTCAGTTTATCTACACCTTCCGCCAACCACCCAGTTATGATTGGGCCGCATGTTTGGTACGCGAAGAGATTTATGACAATTCGTAAGTTTATCGTCAAGTGATAGCTCAAACACTTGTGTCTACCCCTTGTTCGTCATCTACGCACCCGTACGGTCGTTTTGACAGTCATTATAGTTCATTTGGAGTCCGGGTCGAAAATCGCTTCATTTTCTAGAAACCGTTTTAAAATGACGAGTCGGAACGCTCTAGAATATTCTGGATATTTTATTAAATCTTCAAATTATATCTTTTTTGATAAAATATATCTCGTATCTTTTTAAAAGGAATTATAGATCTACCGCAACTCTATAATAGAAACGTGGAAATCTTTCTTCCGCAGAAGGAAACCTTTGGGGAAGTAACGCAGCAGGTGATGTGTCCCTTTGGAGGATCGCAGCTCCAGCTGCACCCTTTCTCCAGCATGTTTTCTCTGATTTCAGAATATTTTCGTGATAAGTTTGAATTATTCCAAAACACTTCATATTTTCTAGTATAAAAGGAGAGCTCCGATCTCACTTTTTTGGCACACGAGTGTTCCGCCCTTCTCTTCTCTCTTTGCATTCTAGACTTTGCTCTAAGATTTCAACATCTACGTGCTTGATCAAACGACCACGTAAGCTCAGATCCTTCTGGGTACCCGTCACGTTGCATGACCGACCAATTTGACCACTACACAATCAATCAATTCAATTCAATCAATTTAGATCCTCTAACGAGGGCACTTTACATACATTCAAGTCGAGCAATCACTAAACGTTAACTTAGTTAATCTCGTTTCGTCAACATGTAAGTCTGAGGGTGTAAATCCCATCTTTTATTTGTATTTATTTTTAATGTAAGATTCACGTCAGAAGTAAATTCAAAACCGATTTCAAAACAAAACCTTTTTAGTAGTCGTCGGACGTCGACAAGAAACGCGGTAGTAGCTGCGCACCTGGAAGGATCGCAGTGCTGATGCGCCTCTTCCAGAGGCTGCCCTACTCTTGTTTTTCTTCTTCTTCCTCTAATTCCTGCGATTTTGTTATTTTCTTAGTTCCATTTCTTCAATAGAATCTTTCATGTCACACGTTTCGTCTTTAACTCAAATTTGGCTCTTGGAGATTCGATTTGTTCATATCAAGTCTCTGGAATTCGTTATTGATACAAATTATAGTATAATTAATATATTAAACCACTTCTACTCGAGTTGTAGGTCAATAATCAATCTTAAATATGCAAAAGAATGTTAACTGCTCGCGATTCTGACTTCACAATCAAAATTCAGCTCAAGAACAGACGCAATAACCCCTGCGCCTCTTACAAAGGACGCAGTTGTTGATGCGCCTGTTCTGGGTTGTCTTCTGTCCCTGAGCTTCCGTTCTCGCTTTGACGTAGCTTTAATTACGTAATTAACTAACTATTAGTAGTAATATCGCTCCTAATCTGTCTTCTAGTTTTCAAATCTTTTCTTTTTCTTCAAATCTCCGTTTCGAATATATATATGACGTGGATCCTGTAATCCGTTGTAATCTTCTTTAATCATTGTAAGTGTATGATTTTGTTTCTCTCTCATATGTAATTAATTCTAAATCCCCAATTTCGACATAATTGAGTGTTAATTACATGTTCACCGACATAGTCTACTTCACATGAAAGGATTAAAATGTTGGACGTTGCATTGCATGCATATAATCGATAACATATCAAATACGAACGGTTTCCCAAATCATTAGTAGAGGTCGCTATCGAGGTGGGCGGGATTAGGTATTCGATTAGAGAGCTTCCTAATACGTACTCTCAGCCCTTACTCCAAATCTCTGTGAACATCCGTGTTCATTGGCATCCACGAGAGTCATTCTAGACATAGAATGTTAAGGGTAATGAGTTCGTAGTGTTCATGTCATTACTTTACGTCTTGACATGGCATAAAGTATTCGAACGGTTCCAATTTCCCATAAAAATTGGTGGCGACTCCACAAATGCGTATTTTTACGCTTGTCCTCCCAAGCGCGCCCCTCCGTGCCCCCCCCCCTTCCCTTGTGTACCACAGAGTGATGAGGCTATTTGTATTGGTTATTCTGATCATAGTAAGGCCCATAAAGTCTTTAACAAAAAACATTATGCATCAAAGAAAGTGCTCACGTTATATTTGATGAGAATGATTCTTTTGATAAGCCTATACCGGATGATGAGGAAGATGAAAATGAACCCAATTTTCAATTGTCTAAAGATGATCCTCCAGAGTTGGATGAAGAAGAAAAGGAGATCGAAGGCACAAATGATGAGTTTGAGACTCTTTCAAATGATAATGGAAAGAGAGCTGGAGTTATAGTTGATGATACTATAACTTCCTCTCAAAACAAGGAATTAAGTACCAGAGTTATAGCTGAGCTATAACCTTGAATTCAATTCAGAGTAGTGAATCTAGATTTATATCTGATACACCTATAACCTCGAGATTGAATTCAGGGGGAACAATCCTTGATTCCAAAATATTTGAAGGTTCTACCTCAAACTCTAATGAAGAAGTGCCTGAGACTTCTACCAAGTGGAAATATAAATATTCGCATCCAATGGATTCAATCATTGTTAGCTTAACAAAGGGTGTTCAAACACGAAGATCGTTGAACAACTTTTGCTCCTCTTATTCCTTCCTTTCTACCATTGAACCAAAGAACATCAAGGAAGCCCTCAGTGAACCAAACTAGATCGTTGTCATGTAAGAAGAATTACAACAATTTGAGAGGAACAAAATTTGACACTTAGTTCCTAGACCAAAGAGACGATCAGTAATTGGTACTAGATGGGTGTTTAGAAATAAGCTGGATGATACGGGAGGTATTGTGCGAAACAAAGCAAGATTGGTTGTTCATGGATACAATCAACAAGAAGGGATTGACTACGATGAAACCTTCCCTCTTGTTGCTCGACTTGAAGCTATTAGAATGTTAATAGCATTTGCAGGTCACAAAGGACTTAAATTATTATAAATAGACGTTAAGACCGTGTTTCTTAACAGATATTTGGAAGAAGAAGTATTTGTCAAGCAACCCCCTGGATTCTTGGACAACAAGTTTCAAAACCATGTTTTAAAACTAGATAAAGCATTATATGATTTGAAACAAGCACCGTGGGCTTGGTACGACAGATTGTCAAAATTTTTACTTCAAACCGATTTTAAAAGAGGATATGTCGATAAAACATTATTCCTGAAATCCTAGGGGTCATAGATATTAGTTGTACAAATTTACGTTGATGATATTATTTTCGGTTCAACTAATAATAAACTATGTGATTATTTTTCAGAGTTGATGACCTCAGAATTGGAGATGAGCATGAGGGGAGAAATCAAGTTCTTCCTTGGACTACAAATCCAACAAATAAAGAAAGGTATAATGATACACCAACAAAAATACATCAAAGAGCTAATCAAGAAGTTTGTAATAGAGAATTCTCATCCTATGGCCACTCCTATGGCCACGGATAAGAAATTAACGATAGATGAAGATGGTAAGTCTGTCGATGAGACGAGTTATCGAGGTATGATTGGCTCACTTCTCTATTAAACTGCAAGTAGACCAGATATTATGTTTAGTGTGTGTGTTTATGCTCGATTTCAATTGTGCCCTAAAGAATCACATATGGTTGCAGTTAAAAGAATTTTGAGGTATTTAGTTGGTACATCTAAAATATATCTATCGTACCCTCTCGATTGTAATTTCGATCTCATAGGGTATTCAGATGCAGATTATGCAGGTTGTTCACTTAAAAGAAAAAGTACATCTGGCATAGCGACGTTTGTTGGACCATGTATAATCTCTTGGGGGTCTAAGAAACAAAATTTATTTGCCATATCTACTGCAGAAGCTGAATATATTGCTGCAACCTTGGTATGTTCTCAATTACTTTGGCTTAAGCAATAATTATATGATTATGGTGTGGATGTTGGGTGTATACCTATTTTATGTGACAACACGAGTGCTATTATTATTTCAAAGAATCTCGCGCAACGATCGCGTACAAAACACATAGAAATTAGACAGCATTTTCTTAGAGACCAAGTAGAAAAGGGGAACAGAAGACTTGAATTTTGTAGTACGGAAAAACAATGGGCATACATTCTGACTCAAGCATTGGCTAGAGAACGTTTTGAGACATTGCGGTTGAAAATTGGTTTAAACGGTGGCAATTAAAATTCATCATAAATGTTTCTTGCTCCTGTGACTGACTAGTTTTTGACGAGATTGTATGACTGTGTCCGTATATTCCGCTGCTACATGTAATCTATGAAGAAGGGTGTATTATATTGTGAGATTGATTGATATGTTAATTGCTTTGTGGAAATTAGTTGCATTATTATGTCATGACCAATTCCTACCATATTAACATTCCACATACTCATTCTCAAATATCAATTGACACACACAATTCTTATTGCTACTATATTATCTATTACATGTGTTCACATAATACGTTCCGATTTCTACCTTCCAATTTCAATTAAAACCCATCCTTAACTATGTGTTCCCTTATCACAAAATATAACCATTAAAACTCTCCGTTATTCACCGTGTTTTACCACAAAATCTGTCAAGATTCTTCATATCAGTCTTCTATTCCGCCATCCACAGAGACAGTGAAGAGAGGTTTTGGGAAAGAGAAAATACTCAAAGGTATGGTTCGTGCTGAAAGATACGGTCTCTAACTCGTATGTAGACCGAATTTAATTTTTACGGAGAAGAATAATTTGATAAGTGTTGAAGTGTTTCGGGTGGTCTTGAATCAAATATGGTTAGATGGATACACCGTGTTAATGCTAAGCTGGTATTAAAAAAATTGTGTGTTGATGCTTAGCTGAATATAAAAAAAACATTGTGGAGGAATGTGCTGTGTTAATGGAATGTGTTGCTACTCGTATGATAGAGCAAAGTTAAGTTCTGTTTATACTAAGAACGATGTTAGCTACTGTAAGTTGTGAGTTTCATGCATTGGGGGTTATAGTAACGAAATTATGTTTCATCAGAAATATATGGGTCAGATATCTTATTATGATTGAGTACTTGAGTGCGGATGGTGGCCTGATAGACCTTATGAGTGCCCTTAGCCTACTCAAATTCACATCTCATCTTGATAACCTATAATCTTCGAACATCTTAAGCCATATCATTCCCTATTTTAATTTGGTTATGACTTGATTATGTTGTTGGTTTTTGCTTAGTAGTTACCATAGACGATGTCATGGTTTCTATTATTAGGAACTTAATTTCATTTTGTGATGTGTGCTTTTGACTTGGTTATACTATTAGCTTTCGTTCATATTATTCTAGTCATTTTATATCTTTTCTCGTCTTTTCGATGATGTGAAGAGGGGGAAGAGGGGGAAGAGAAGACCTTGATTTGAGTTATTGCCTAAGCTTGCTCCTTGTCTAGACCCTTTGTCTCTTAAGGTCCTTAGGTGCTTATACTTTAGCTTTAGATATTTTGATCTTGCGTTCTACCCAACTATGATTTTTATAGAATTATGTTGAGGGGGAACTTACCTTAGTCATAAATCATTAGAGGCTTGTCATCATCAAAAAGGGAGGATTTGTTTAACCATATGGTTATATAATTATGTTTATATAATGACATGTATGTTTGTATAATATATATGCTTGTGCTTGTAATCGTTTGTTTAGTCTTGGTTAGGTTAAGTATGGTTTGGCACCTGAACTTATGGTTAGTTTAGATATAACCTTGATGAATCGTGAAGCAATGTTATAGGTCATTGTACTATAACTTAAGGTCCTTAGGTGCTTATACTTTAGCTTTAGATATTTTGATCTTGCGTTCTACCCAACTATGATTTTTATAGAATTATGTTGAGGGAGAACTTACCTTAGTCATAAATCATTAGAGGCTTGTCATCATCAAAAAGGGCGAATTTGTTTAACCATATGGTTATATAATTATGTTTGTATAATGACATGTATGTTTGTGTAATTTATATGCTTGTGCTTGTAATCGTTTGTTTAGTCTTGGTTAGATTAAGTATGGTTTGCCACCTGAACTTATGGTTAGTTTAGATATAACCTTGATGAATCGTGAAGCAATGTTATAAGTCATTGTACTATAACTTTGGAACTGGTGAAGTAAAGTTATAGGTGTTTCTATTATATCTTTGGTCACTATCAAGCTCAAGATCAAAGACGAATTCTTAAAGAAGCTTGTGGAGCTCAGGATGAAGAGCTCGTGATTTGAATAAAGTGATGATCAACATACTGAAAATCTCCAGGAAGATTTTATAGTATAGGTCGTCGTCCAATAACGGTAATTTCAATAGTAATTTTGGAAAGTAGAGTTATAGTTGTTTTAACTATAACCTTACTTACCAAGCTCAAAGTTATAGGTGAACTTACTATAACTTTGGAGATGCGAATATAGGGCGGTTGTTTTATATTTTCAAAACGGTTTTTTGAATATAGCTTTAAATAATCTTTTTGACAAAAAGTATTTATAATAGATTAAAGTTTAAATTTATTTAGTTTGAATATTATTATGAATTCTTTATTGATTAGTAAACAACTTATGAGTTGTCATACTATCTAGGGTTTTCATATATGTTCAAGACTAAACCTTAATTTAATCTTCTAAATCCCAACAATGACCTAGGGTTTTACGTGGTGAAGGCTTATGGGCCGCGCCACTCGTGAATAGCCTATAGGTTCAATTAGGGTTTAAGTAAGATGTAAACCTAATATTTTTCTTGTTACACAATGGAGGCACATGGTTTATTAGGGTTTTAAATTTAACCTTATATCTTCCTTATTATTCAAGGGAGGCCACGGCTAGATCTAGGGTTTCTAATAAAAACCTAGTTTGCCTCTCTACAATAAATACTCATGCTTCCCATGCATTTAAAACTAAGCTTTTCATACTAGAATTCTTCTTTGCAAACGTGCTTAATATTTTCACACTAAAATCTTTATTTTGCCAAAACCTTATTTTCGAAAAGGCGCACTTATACTCGTGAATTATTATTGAGAAAGACGTTATTGGATAATAGTGCTAGAATTGTTTCTTATACGTTCAATTGTGTGAACACCAAGAACAATCAAAAACACGTTCTTAGTAACGTAAGTTAGAATCGAGTATTTAACAATACTCGACTTTGAATCGAGTATTTAACGGTAGTCAACTTTCTTATTCACAGTAGTCTTGACCTAATTACTGACAGTGATGATGAGAGCAACAACTCAAGATCATAATTCTGCTTGATAGGAGAATCAGACTCAGACAGCGAAACTGATGAGGTAAGTTTTATTTGTCTTAAGAATCAAGTTAAAAAATTACCTATGAATGTTATGATAGATTACTTTGAGCAACCCCTTAATCAATGTCGTGAGCAAAGTCTAAATAAAAAAATTGATAAGTGAATATTTGTATGATTTTAATCCCCATTTTAGCTTGGTTTTGTATGTCATTTGTGCTTTGTTAAGCCACTATATGAGCTAATATCGTCTTCTAGGCGAATTCCTATGTTCTAACCTGTTTTGTAGGAATAGTGACGTTTCTACGCCCTTTTTCTATATTCCCGAGCATTTGCCTAGAACCCGACGATTTGAAGAAGCAAGTTTGACCATGTCGAAGGCATTTCAAGAAGGTTCACTAATTCAAAAGAGAGAAGAAGTAAAGACGATGTCGCAGTTGTCGGAAGATCAATCAGTTAGGCGAAGAAATCATCGTTTTACATCAAACCCTATCAACAAACCCGACTCAAGAGGTCAAGGGGGATGATGGAAGTCAAGGGGAGATTAAACGAGAGTCTAAGGACCCAGAATGCAACTTACCCGATCGGGTAAGTGTGTACCCGATCGGGTATCCCTGCTGCTTCGAGCAAATTGCTTCAACTTCCTCCTTTTGTCCTATATGTTCAATGCTCGACCCCTTCCCCACGAAACCCTAATGCTATATAAAGGATGCTCCAGCCACTCTTCTCAACACATCCTCTTTACAATAATCTCTTCTCTTCCTCTTTAGATTAGGAGGAGGGAGAACTAGCCTCCCTTCTCTCATTTTCTTCTTCTTTTTCATCTTTAGTTCTTAGTTTATTTCTGTCTTTTCTACATCAAAACCTTAGCTTAGATTAATAAGAATTTCAATCTTTGTAATCTACTTTGTTGGGTTCAAGTGTTGTAATTCAAGGAACGATTATTCTATGCAAGGGATTTCTATTATTGTTATCGCTTTCGTTGTTGATCGTCACCTAGGTATTTCTATTTTATCCTTTGTTTAATGTCCTTATTGTTTTCCATTTGATTGTTATTTTCTATCCATGTTATCTTAGATTCATTTTAGTACCGTTATAATCGTCATTTCATTTCCTAGATTGTCAATTTAGCGTCGTTATTATCGCCACATAGAGAGTCTTAAAATATTGTCAAAATCAACTAAACATGTCTATCCTAGTTTTCATTATTAATATCATCTTAGATTTAGACATCGCCATGAGTGAGTAGTCACCTTTCTAGGGTGTAGGGTAGCCATGTTAGGTTGATTAAAAGATGAAAATTGGATAAAGAAATTGTGCTTTTAAAACGTTGTGTCTATGCATGTTTGGATTGTAACGATAGTTAACGATTTCTGGCCAAAAATCATTGACTAAAATGGAATTCTTTTCCAAGGTAGAGATACGTGAATTGAATAGACAAAGCATGACATGGTAGATTAAGACCTAGTAAATTGCCTAA
Organism: Heliosperma pusillum; assembly: GCA_022085475.1. Lineage (NCBI taxonomy): Eukaryota > Viridiplantae > Streptophyta > Magnoliopsida > Caryophyllales > Caryophyllaceae > Heliosperma > Heliosperma pusillum. The sequence continues at coordinate 10,278 of JAIUZE010004264.1, forward strand.
AAGCCTGCTAGACCATCTGATCTATGATTGTAATGAACACATCATTCTTACGAACTCACAATGAATTATTTGCATGTTCCATATCCAATTGCATCAATATGTTAATCTACATGTGCGAACCTACTTCCCTACATGTTTTTCATCATTGTTAATTCATCACTTGTTTTATTGTTTTCATTTCCATTTGCTTTTATTTCGTTTTCGTTTATGCCTTGTAGTAGTTTAGAAACTAAATTCCCAAAACCCAGATATTCGTTAGATAAGACTCAATTGCGAGACACTTCACATCTTATAGGAAACACCATCTCCCTGAGGATCGACCCATACTTCCCTAATTACATTAATTTGTTATTAGCCTAGTCTGGGTAATTTATCTTTGTATCGGGCTCGTGACAAGCACGATCAAATTTTGGCGCCGTTGCCGGGGAGCACCGTTTAGTTTTCCTTTTTCTTGTGATTTTTATCGCAATTAGTTTTATCTAGTCTTTAGGAACCCAAGTTCCTTTAGACCTCTCTTGATTTTTCATCTTAGTTTTCAATCTTATGCCCAGATCTTCTAGACTAGGGACCCCTATTTCTTTAGACCCCGACCTAGAAAGAACTCTGCGTAGGAGACGAAAGCTATTCAACGAAATCTCAAAAGCTTCTGATACTTCAAGTTTATATCGTATCCGTGAGAAATACTCGGACATTCTATCTAATCTCGAAGGAGAAGAAGATCCATTCTCATCTCCATCCACAAAAACCAATCAAACTTCAAACAACACTCCATCTTCATCCTCACAAAAGAAAATGGTTCGACTTTCAGACCATTCCAAACCCACCGCAGAAACACTTCCAAGGGGTATTGCTACACCCCAAATCGCAGCCCAAAACTTTGAAATCAAACCTGCCTTCATTAACCTTATAGAAAGAAGCCAGTTTAGTGGCAATGCCACAGAAGATTCCAACCTTCACATCCAAAACTTCTGTGACTATTGCTCCACTATTAGACAAACTGGCGTCACCCAAGGGCAAATTAGAGAGATGCTCTTCTTATTCTCTTTGAGGGGTAAGGCAAAGTTGTGGATACATAGCCTTGATAAGGTTACATTAGGTATCACCGATTGGGAGAGTTTAGCTCTTGCCTTCTACCAAAAGTACTTTCCTCCTGAAAAGACCGCTTTGTTGAGAAGTCAGATCACTGGTTTCCAGCAAGAGGATGATGAGAGCCTATATGAAGCCTGGGAGAGGTACAAGGACTTACAAAGAGAATGTCCTCATCATGGGTTAGATTCATGGTTCCTTGCCATCACATTCTATAATGGGTGTTATATAGAGTCCCGTCGTATCCTGGATTCTGCTAACAATGGAAGATTTGATCAAATCAATGTTGAAATGCTCACACTACCATTGAATCCATGGCAATTCACGATTCTCAATATAGAAATTCCCGCTCCATACCATCGAAATCTAAGCAAGAGGACCCCACTTTGACACTTTTACAAGCTCAAGTAGCCCTTCTCACACAAAAGCTAGAACAATTTCAATCCTTTACATTTCAACAAAGTGACAATGGTGTAAGTAAACTTGAAGCCATGATGCTGCAATTGGCTCAAAGGCAAGACACCATAATAGCTCAATTCCAAGAGAGCGATCAAGCTAAGGATGCCGCCATCAAATTGTTGGAAGCTAAAATTTCCCAATATGCCTCTTCTAATACCAACCAAAAGCAAGGGCAGCTGCCTTCACAATGTTACCAACCTCACGAAACTGTAAATGCCATTTCCTCGAGAAGTGGTAAGCATAATGATGAGCCCGTGGTTGTTGATGTTGAAGATGAGGTGCCCATGTCAAAAGGGAAAGAGCCCGAGATTCCTATTGAGATCAAAGTCCCATTTCCCCAAAGATTAGCCAAGCACAAGGAGGAGGCAAAGTATGGTAAGTTCCTTGACGTCGTCAAGAATTTAAAGGTAATAGTCCCTTTCATTGAATTGCTTTCCCAAGTTCCTTCTTATTCCAAGTTTATGAAGGAAGTCCTCAAAAAGAAGAGATCCTTCAATGAGATGAAGACGTAGCTTTCACTGAAGAGTGTAGTGCACTCTTGCAAAATAAGTCTCCACCAAAACTTAAGGACCCTGGTAGTTACTCCATCCCTTGCACTATAGGCACGTATACCATTGATAAGGCCCTTTGCAACCTAGGTGCTAGTGTAAGTGTCATGCCCTTTTCTATGTTTGAAAAACTTAACATGGGTGCTTTGAAATGCACTAATATTACTTTGCAAATGGCGACCGTTCTCTAAAACAACCTATGGGTGTTTTAGAAGATGTGCCCGTCAAAGTTGGTAAGTTTTTCATTCCCGTTGACTTTCTAGTACTTGACATGGCCGAGGACTCTCAAATCCCAATCATTTTGGGAAGACCCTTTTTGCACACCGCTGGTGCAGTTTTTGATGTCAAGAATGGGAAGTTGACATTAGAGATAGGAGATGACAAGGTGACCTTTAGTAAAAATTCCACCGTTAGGAGTCCTGTGCTAGAAGACTCATGTTATGTGCTTGATGTTGATGACTCTTCTATTGTTTCTTCTATGCCTCGATCCTTACTGACGGATCCGTTGGAGGCACATGTTAGTCTTGATTCTCTTGCAGGTGAGCATACTAAAAGCACTAGTGCTAAAAGTGCTAAAAGGGGCTATTCCCGGAAAAGCTTGGCATGGATGGAGAATGTAAAGAACGCTATGATGATGAGCTTGGATGATAGTGAGCTTAAAGATAAAGGATGATCAAAGAAAGAAATGGAGTCTAGCAAGACTTTTAAATTGCGCTTCTCGGGAGGCAACCCGTGTTCCTTTTCTTTTTGCATTTTTATTTTTGTATCCCCTTTTTCATTGTTAGGATTTATTTTGTAGATGAAAGAGTTTTTGAAGAATCTATAAAGACCTTCCTTGTCAAGTCCAAAAGACTAGCTTGGGGGAGTCTGCGTTGACTAGTAAGCTTCACTCTTCTTTCATTTTTCCTTTTCCCCATTAAGCATCTCATTGCCTATTTTGTCTTTGTGCTCACATTGAGGACAATGTGATGTTTAGCTTGGGGAAGGGATTGCATTTTCCCATTTTGCATTTTAGTTGATCATTTTTCAAATTTTGAATAAAAGAAAAAGAAGATTTTTGAGAAAATTTAAAAATTTCTGAACATAATTGAATGCTTTTCATGCTTTGCTTGCTTGTTTACTATGCTATCATGTTACATTTCCCAAACTTAGAACTTTCCAAAGATAATGATTCAATATTCATTGAATTGTGCATACATGGGGAAGTCTTGTACACAGTAGGCATGGAATGAATCTATAGATGAGTATGCTTGATCTTGACATTTGGCAAGTTACATATATTGTAAGGTAGAACCTCCTTAGGCTGGTACATCTATACCCAGTCTCATCTAGGTGTGTGTAGTTCTCCTTGCGATGTGTGTCATGTCAAAACGCATAAGTATGGTTCTCATTTCATTCCTATAAGCATTGCATTCATGATTCACTAAGATTTGAAGCCTTTTTCACTTTGAATTACACCTCAAAATTAACCCCTTCATACAAATGCTTCACAAAATAATAGCTACATATAAAAACTGCCTACCCTGTTGAGCTAGTAGCTAGACTATGGTGTATGGGTGCTCTTTTGAGAAGATTTTGTTCCTTGATGTCAAAGTGAATTTGGAAGAACCAAAATGTTCAAGAAGCAATGTTATGTTCAGAAAAGAAAAGAAAAAAAATGAAATAGAAAAAGAAAAAAAAAGAAAAGAAATTGAAAAAAAAAAGGAAGAAATAAAAGAAGCAGTTGTGAGTATCTCCTCAAAATGTCAAGTCAATATTCAGAAGGAGTTTACCCTTGTGTTTCGTGTGTAATACAACCAATTTGTTTCTTTTGGCTTCGTTATCCGTCTTTTGGGAATTGATCGAAAGTTTGGATTGAGTATTCATTTATCATTGGTCAGTTGCTAGCTCATTCTAACCTTCACATGACCATAACTGTTTGTCCACCTTTAACTCATTTCCCAAAGCCTTCTTCTTATTTTTCGGCTTCTTTTCTATGTGCATTGTGATCTTTGACTTGTGTTTTGAATTGTTTACCATATTAGACTGCGGACACATTTTCATAAGTCGTAGATAGGTGAGTGTCTCGAAAACATTTACACATAAAGAAATCACCTTTTACTTGCAATGAGTGTTCGAGTGTGCCGTGAGAGTCCATTTGTCAAAAGATCATGCAAGAGCCGAAATTCTGTAGTGAAATTCTTTGTGCTACGCCGTTATGTAAATCTCAGCCATGTTTATGTATCATTCTTGCCCACGTTGTTTTTGGGTTATGATTCATTATGTTTTCAAAGTTTTACGTTGAGATTTAATTTGTTTCCTGATGGTGTAGTAGACAATGCTTGCAACCCTTGTCCTAATATTTGTATGATTTTAACCCCCAGTTTAGCTCGGTTTTGTATGTCATTTGTGCTTTGTTAAGCCGTTTTATGAGCTAATATCGTCTTCTAGGCGAATTCCTATGTTCTAACATGTTTTGTAGGGAAAGTGACGTTTCTACGCCCTTTTTATATATTCCCGAGCATTTGCCTAGAACCCGACGATTTGAAGAAGCAAGCTTGACCATGTCGAAGGCATTTTAAGAAGGTTCACTAACTCAAAAAGAGAGAAGAAGTAAAAACGATGTCGCAGTTGTCGGAAGATCAACCAGTTAGGCGAAGAATTCATCGCTTTACATCAAACCCTATCAACAAACCCGATTGAAGAGGTCAAGGGGGATGATGGAAGTCAAGTCAAAGCAAAGGGAGATAAAACGATAGTCAAAAGCTTCTAGATGACAACTTACCCGATCGGGTAAGTGTGTACCCGATCGGGTATCTCTGCTGCTTCGATCAAATTGCTTCGACTTCCTTCTTTTGTCCTATATGTTCAATGCTCGACCCCTTCCCCACGAAACCCTAATGCTATATAAAGGATGCTCCAGCCACTCTTCTCAACACAACATCTAACATCCTCTTCTCAGATCATCCTTTCTTCTCTTCTTACATTTTCTCTTTAGATTAGGAGGAAGGGAGAACTAGTCTCTCTTCTCTCATTTTCTTCTTCTTTTCTTCTTTAGTTCTTAGTTATTTATGTCCTTTCTACATCAAAATCTTAGCTTAGATCAATAAGAATTTCAATCTTTGTAATCCACTTTGTTGGGTTCAAGTGTTGTAATTCAAGGAACGATTATTCTATGCAAGGGATTTCTATTATTGTTATCGCTTTCGTTGTTGATCGTCACCTAGGTATTCCTATTTTATCCTTTGTTTAATGTCTTTATGTTTTCCATTTGATTGTTATTTTCTTTATATGTTATCTTAGATTCATTTTAGTACTGTTATAATCGTTGTTTCATTTCCTAGATTGTCAATTATCATCGTTATTATCGCCACATAGAGAGTCTTAAAACATGTCTATCCTAGTTTTCATTGTTAATATCATCTTAGATTTAGACATCGCCATGAGTAAGTAGTCACCTTTCTAGGGTGTAGGGTAGCCATGTTAGGTTGATTAAAAGATGATAATTGGATAAAAGAAATTGTGCTTTTAAAACATTGTGTCTATGCATGTTTGGACTATAACGATAGTTAACGATTTCTGGCCGGAAATCATCGACTAAAATGGAATTCTTTTCCAAGGTAGAGATACGTGAATTGAATAGACAAAGCATGACATGGTAGATTAAGACCTAGTAAATTGCCTAAAAGCCTGCTAGACCATCTGATCTATGATTGTAATGAACACATCATTCTTACGAACTCACAATGAATTATTTGCATGTTCCATATCCAATTGCATCAATATGTTAATCTACATGTGTGAACCTACTTCCCTAGATGTTTTTCATCATTGTTAATTCATCACTTGTTTTATTGTTTTCATTTCCATTTGCTTTTATTTCATTTTCGTTTATGCCTTGTAGTAGTTTAGAAACTAAATTCCCAAAACCCAGATATTCGTTAGATAAGACCAATTGCGAGACACTTCACATCTTATAGGAAACACCATCTCCCTGAGGATCGACCCCTACTTCCCTAATTACATTAATTTGTTATTAGCCTAGTCTGGGTAATTTATCTTTGTATCGGGCTCGCGACAAGCACGATCAAATTTTGGCGCCGTTGCCGGGGAGCACGGTTTAGTTATCCTTTTTCTTGTGATTTTTATCGCAATTAGTTTTATCTAGTCTTTAGGAACCCAAATTCCTTTAGACCTCTCTTGATTTTTCGTCTTAGATTTTCAATCTTATGCCCAGATCTTCTAGACTAGGGACCCCTATCTCTTTAGACCCCGACCTAGAAAGAACTCTGCGTAAGAGACGAAAGCTATTCAACGAAATTTCAAAAGTTTCTGATACTTCAAGTTTAGATCGTATTCGTGAGAAATACTCGGATATTTTATCTAATCTCGAAGGAGAAGAAGATCCATTCTCATCTCCATTCACAAAAACCAATCAACTTTCAAACAACACTCCATCTTCATCTTCACAGAAATGGTTCGACTTTCAGACCATTCCAAACCCACCGCAGAAACACTTCCAAGGGGTATTGCTACACCCCAAATCGCAGCCCAAAACTTTGAAATCAAACCTGCCTTCATTAACCTTATAGAAAGAAGCCAATTTAGTGGCAATGCCACAGAAGATCCTAACCTTCACATCCAAAACTTCTGTGACTATTGCTCCACTATTAGACAAACTGGAGTCACCCAAGGGCAAATTAGAGAGATGCTCTTCTCATTTTCTTTGAGGGGTAAGGCAAAGTTGTGGATACATAGCCTTGATAAGGTTACATTAGGTATCACCGATTGGGAGAGTTTAGCTCTTGCCTTCTACCAAAAGTACTTTCCTCCAGAAAAGACCGCTTTGTTGAGAAGTCAAATCACTGGTTTCCGACAAGGGGATGATGAGAGCCTATATGAAGCTTGGGAGAGGTACAAGGACTTGCAAAGGGAGTGTCCTCATCATGGGATAGATCCATGGCTCCTTGCCATCACATTCTATAATGGGTGTTATATAGAGTCCCGTCGTATCCTAGATTCTGCTAACAATGGAAGATTTGATCAAATTAATGTTAAAATCGCTCACACTACCATTGAATCCATAGCAATTCACGATTCTCAATATAGAAATTCCCGCTCCATACCATTGAAATCTAAGCAAGAGGACCCCACTTTGACACTTTTACAAGATCAAGTAGCCTTTCTCACACAAAAGCTACAACAATTTCAATCCTTTACATCTCAACAAGGTGACAATGGTGTAAGTAAACTTGAAGCCATGATGCTACAATTGGCTCAAAGGCAAGACACCATAATATCCCAATTCCAAGAGAGCGATCAAGCTAAGGATGCCGCCATAAAATTGTTGGAAGCTAAAATTTCCCAATATGCCTCTTCTAATACCCACCAAAAGCAAGGGCAGCTGCCTTCACAATGTTACCAACCTCACGAAACTGTAAATGCCATTTCCTTGAGAAGTGGTAAGCATAATGATGAGCCCGTGGTTGTTGACGTTGAAGATGAGGTGCCCATGTCAAAGGGGAAAGAGCCCGAGATTCCTATTGAGATCAAAGTCCCATTTCCCCAAAGATTAGCCAAGTACAAGGAGGAGGCAAAGTTTGGTAAGTTCCTTGACGTCGTCAAGAATTTAAAGGTAACAGTCCCTTTCATTGAATTGCTTTCCCAAGTTCCTTCTTATTCCAAGTTTATGAAGGAAGTCCTCAAAAAGAAGAGATCCTTCAATGAGACTAAGACAGTAGCTTTCACTGAAGAGTGTAGTGCACTCTTGCAAAATAAGTCTCCACCAAAACTCAAGGACCCTGGTAGTTACTCCATCCCTTGCACTATAGGCACGTATACCATTGATAAGGCCCTTTGTAACCTAGGTACTAGTGTAAGTGTCATGCCCTTTTCTATGTTTGAAAAACTTAACATGGGTGCTTTGAAATGCACTAATATTACTTTGCAAATGGCTGACCGTTCTCTAAAACAATCTATGGGTGTTTTAGAAGATGTGCCCGTCAAAGTTGGTAAGTTTTTCATTCCCGTTGACTTTCTAGTACTTGACATGACCGAGGACTCTCAAATCCTAATCATTTTGGGAAGGCCCTTTTTTCACACCACTGGTGCAGTTTTCGATGTCAAGAATGGGAAGTTGACATTAGAGATAGGAGATGACAAGGTGCCTTTAATAAAAAATCCACCGTTAGGAGTCGTGTGTTAGAAGACTCATGTTATGTGCTTGATGTGTATGACTCTTCTATTGTTTCTTCTATGCCTCGATCCTTACTGACGGATCCGTTGGAGGCACATGTTAGTGTTGATTCTCTTGCAGTTGAACATACTAAAAGCACTACTGCTAAAAGTGCTAGGAGAGGCTATTCCCGGAAAAGCTTGGCATGGATGGAGAATGTAAAGAACACTATGATGATGAGCTTGGATGATAGTGAGCTTAAAGATAAAGGATGATCAAAGAAAGAAATGGAGTCTAGCAAGACTTTTAAATTGCGCTTCTCGGGAGGCAACCCGTGTTCCTTTTCTTTTTGCATTTTTATTTTTGTATTCCCTTTTTCATTGTTAGGATTTATTTTGCAGATGAAAGAGTTTTTGAAGAATCTATAAAGACCTTCCTTGTCAAGTCCAAAAGACTATCTTGGGGGAATCCGCACTGACTAGTAAGCAGGTGACCAGCAGGTAACTCGCTGAGCTTGCGTTGGGGAAATTGAGGGGATCGTCGCTGATGAGTCATAGCTTCCGCGGTCATTAGTGTCATAGACATTGTTTTACTTTTGATAGTTTGGATTATTGTTATGACAGTGTGTTGTCTGGATTTTTGGATTAATGTAACCGTATTTAATTTATTGATTAATAAGTACTGTTCTATTACGGTCTAATTGATGTGTACTACCTCGGGCAACCGAGAAGGTAGTAGCCCGATGTACTAAGGAGGTCTTGTAAGGCTATTTGGTATATGAGGGTGTTATAAAGTGGTATCAGAGCGACGATATTGGAACCTAAAACCAATGAACCTAGGAGTGTCTAATAAAATGAACCCAGGTATGAGTCGTAGGGAGCTACCGCAAAGATTTGGGAGATGTCCTAAAATCGCAACTTTGCCCCTACATCTCTTAATCGGTAACAACGGGGAAGTGTTGGGACGAATATGTGTGTTTGATGTGATTACTATGTTGAATGGTGCAACCAATATGAAGTGGTGGTGAGATATGATAAGGAAGTGATGAATTGATATGAAGTAGTGATACGATATGAGTTTGGCATGTGGTATATCCATATATACATATGAAAGAATTGCATGATGAACATGGGAAATATATGTATGAAATGTGTGTGGTACGTATGAATAGAGGTGATCGAAGCATGAAAATATGTGTTATATGATGGCATGATATGTGTATATATGAGAGTATGTAGCTTGTGTTGTACTGGAGGCTGTATATTGCATGACTCGACCGAGTGTGGCAGAGGAATCGACCGAGTAGACGTTACTCGACCGAGTGCCCCTAGCACTCGACCGAGTGTGGGACTCTGCTATTGTTAGGGAACATTATATTTTGTAACTCGACCGAGTGGGGAGAGGGATTCGACTGAGTAGAGATTACTCGACCGAGTACCCTTGGCACTCGACCGAGTGTCGGGATCTGATAAGATTGTGAAGTTCTGTATTTTTGTGACTCGATCGAGTGGAAAGTGACACTCGACCAAGTGTGTCCCATTCGAACGAGTGTCATCTGGACTCGGTCGTTTGTTTATCCCTGTATATTTTAGTTCGCTTTTGTGTTGGGCGTACTCGACTGAGTACATGGTGTACTCGATCGAATGGGGTTGACTCGACCGAGTGGCTTTATGCACTCGACCGAGTGTGTTTGTGACAGGTGCGTAGTCCGTTTTCAGTCGTAGGCTCGTGCTTACGTTTGCTTTTTATATTTAAGTTATCATGCCTGCAACAAGAGTTAGTGCGTCAACTAGAACCCATGAGTTCAGTGATGAAGAGGTAGCCAGATTATTAGAGAAGAATGTGGTCGGCGCTTACTGAGGCCCTTAAGAGTGTGAGAAAGGACCGAACGATGATAATTGATGCTACTACCATAAGCACAGTTATTGCCCGTCACCGACCCACTACCTACGAGGGTACTGGTGCACCACATCTGTTAGATGACTGGCACAGGGAGATGGAGAGCATATTCGAGGTCGTCAATTTTCCATAGAATCTATGTGATGATCAGGCCGCGTTCTACCTTACGGGTCACGCGGGAAAGTGGTGGTTCCGGGAAAGAGTGGCTATGAAGGAATACCTCAATGAGAATGGGGAGGAGGCAATACCGTGGAGAGAATTTAAGGCTGAGATGAGGACGGAGTTTGTGCCAGAGCACGTGAGAGGGAAGCTGAGGAATGAGTTTGACTCATTTCGGATGACTGAGGAGATGACTGTGACGGACTACTACAATAAGTTCACGGAGTTGGTGTAACACCCCCGTACACCAAGGTGTATTACAAGACCCCCTTAGCACATGGAAGCGCTACCATGTCGGTTGTCCGAGGTAGTGAACATCACAACAAGCAATAAAGGAAGCAACACTTTATTAATAATTGTTTAAATACCAATACATGTCTCAAACGGATGGCATACCATTTGACCAACTCCAATCAATAACAATAGAATAACGAATGTTTAACAACTGAGACTTCAAGTGATGCGGAAGCTAGACTCATAAGTGATCACATCCTCTTCCTCGTCATGCTCTAAGGATTACCTGCGATCATCTGCTCACCATCCCCCAATGGATCACAACAAGAAATGTGTCTATCGATCAATGCACAAGCAAAAGCACAAGGGATAAGAGAAACCAGGAGGGCCACCGCAGCGGACACCCCCATAGGCTCAGGTTACCAGCCTGCCATACAAAACCACCTATTGACCTTGGAGGCCTGGACCGCAGCCACAAGCGTCGAAAGCCCCTCTCAACGTAGCGAGAGAACCCGGATCATTAATGTGCACATCTTCCACGTGGCGAAATAACCACGGGGGCGAACTCGGGGCGTGACTTGTCTCCCAACCGGATCACTAATCACAAGTAACCAGTAACATAGTAACCATGAAATCGACAACAACTACCCAAAACCGATCTCCAACATATCCATCATCAATCACAAACAATATCATATAACATCTGATAGCATCGATTAATAAGACAATACTGAGTAGGGAAACCCTACCTTATCAATATCCACGAAAAGCACTAGTGATTAGAAGTGCCCCTCAACGAAGTCCCCTCCTAAAACAATTAACATTCATACAATCAATACAAGTTCATTCCTTTTCCCCCAATTCAATTATGACTACTATAACAACCACAATCAAAGCATCAACATGTATACTTACCACATAAGTCGATCAAGGCAATGAAATAAGCGATCTGGCACGAGATAATCAAAGGCTCAATAAGGGATTTGAGAGAGCTTAGGAGTTTAGGGTTTTGAGACTATGAAAGGTAAAAACAGATTATGAATTAATTTCTCCTATTAAGCTCTTAATCAACCGTGCGAACCAATCCGGAAAACCGTCATACTCGGTCGAGTACAATATGTACTCAGTCGAGTATAACTCACTCGGTCGAGTGCCAAAATCACTCGGCCGAGTACACAAGGTTAGAACCACCCAAAAGACACCAGCCAAATTCACTCGGTCGAGTAGACTATACTCAGCCGAGAACCTCATGTGCTCGGCCAAGTAAGCCCTACTTGGGCGAGTCCCCTACACTTAAGAATACGAAGTATTAGAGTTGGCAAGCTATGCCGACATTATGCAATGGAGCCAGAAGACTTTATCTGATAAGTTTTTGAAAGGGGTGATCTTTAAGGTCATGAACAAACTACCCACAGGGGTAGGTGTCGACCTTAAAGAAGCCTATGAAAAGGATGGGTAGGCGGAGCGGCTGGTAGAGATAACGAGAGAGGCTAAGGAAGCAATGGATAACAAGTCGAAGTCGACTAATGAGGGTGCGTGGAGGCAACTCTACCAATAAGAGGGGTCATTTTTCTCAAACCATATCTTACTTTGGTGGTGGTCGCTACGGAGGGAACATCAGTATGGAGGGATTGATGTGCGTGCTGCTAGTGAGATTTCAGGGTTAAGATGTCATGGTTGTGGTGGCCTTGACCAAATAAATTCGTGTGTACATCTTCTAGTGGGGGTGGAGATTATCAACCTTTATTCCAGCAAAGTTATTCTCAGATCATGGCAAGCAACCGGCATGCGGGGTCATGTAATTGGCAGGGGAATCAGAGTGTGAGTAGCGGTGGCTATAACCTCAATGGAGGGAACTACTAGCGACCGAACAACAATGGGAACCATAGTTCAGCATCAAAGACTGTGGCATCTGTTAGCCAAGTGCAAGGAGGAGGTCAGAAGAACAGCGACAAACTGTTCATGATGGACAAGCAAGCAGCAGAGGAGGACGCGCAAGTTGTCACCGGTACTTTTCTAGTTAATCATGTTCCATCTTTTGTCTTATTTGATTCGGGGGCGACCCATTCTTTTGTGTCTAAGAGTCATGCTTTGTTGTTGGGACTTGGGGATAGCGAGTCTATATGGGATTAGGTGTTTATACCGTCTGGGAGTTGGTATCTTGCTGTAAATTGTTCAAGGGTGTATCAATGATTGTGGGGGAGGTAAAATTTCCTGTAAACCTGTTTGAATTTCTTTTAAATGGGTTTGAAATTATTGTTGGGATGGATTGGTTAGGGAAGTATACGGACAAAATATATTGTCATCAAAAGAAAGTGTCGTTAAGAGGTCCTAAGGGAGTTAGAGTATCGTATCGGGGGTTCGTTGTGAAGCCCAAGGTGAAATTGATTGCGAAAATCACCTTAAAATCGTACCCGAGGAGGGGCTACCCGATTGTTTTGTGCTATGTGAGAGATATCAGAGTTGGGGAACCAGCATTAGATCAGGTTGAGGTGGTGAGTGAGTTTGTGGATGTCTTTCCGGAGGAAATACCGGGATTACCGCCGAAGAAGGATATTGATTTTGGCTTGGAGTTGAAGCCGGGTATGGGACCAATTTTTAAGGCCCCGTATCGCATGGGAGCGAAGGAGCTTGAGGAGTTGAATGAGTAGCTAGACAAGGGGTATATTAGACCTAGTGTTTTGCCGTGGGGTGCGCTGGTGTTGTTTGTGAAGAGAAAGGATGGTAGTTTACGGTTGTGCATTGAAACCGTGAATTAAACCATGTGACGATGAAGAATATGTATTTATATGTGAAATAAGTTATTCATTTAATGCTAATATATGAGTTGTCTTTTCATATATTAGAATTGTATCACATTGTGAGATTGTTTCACGTTATTGTTAAATTAACTATTTATATACCATTTATTTATTTATGCCTTCAAGTTAAATTGGTGGTCATTTTATAATTAGTATCCTAGAATTTTGTAAATAACACTAATATTTGAGTTATATGTACAACTACATTTATTATGACAAATATTTGGCAAGAAAGATGGAGATGAAAAAGAAAGAGAAGAGAAAAAGATTAAATGAAAATAGATGATTACAAAAAAAATTGTAATAAGTGTCGCACAATATATATATATATATATATATATATATATATATATATATCTATATATACTATTCTATATATATATATATATATATACATATATATAAAGGGCGAATCCGGTGAGGCAGCTAATTATGGCGAGGCGGCTAGCCTCACCAAATTCATTCATTAAACTTGGACTGACTAATTATTTCTAATATGCATTGGGCTGAAAAATTGTTGGGGTCATTCCTAACTTTTCATTTGACCCAAAATCATTTCTCTCTCTAAAAAAATAAAAAGCCCAAAATACTTAACCTCTCTCTCTAAAAAACTAACAAATTCAACTTCCATAAAAGTTAAAATATATCTTCATAAAATCTTCATAAATTCAACTGATATCTTCATGCATAAATTTAGGTAATTCAATCAATCATATAAGTTTGTTAATTGCATCATTCAATCAATTGCATAAATTTAGGTAATTCAATCGATCATTCATTCAAAATTTCGATCAAAATTTTCGATCATTCATTTTCCTTAATTGATCATACAATCAATCAATCAAAGACGAAGATTTCCAGGTAATTTCCAGTTAATTTCAAATTTTCGATCAAAATTGAGCATAATCATATAGGTTTATTAATTCAATCATAAATCGATCATAAATCGATGATATAATGATTGATTGATATTTCCTTGATGATATAAGGCTCGCGATTTACTTATTACATTATTTTCGTCGATTTGCAGCTGTAATTGCTATGGAGATTGTAGATATCGCAACGGTTGCTGATAATACAAGTGTTATTGAAACAGGTATTTTTTTTTTCCGCTAATTAATGTTTAATGAATCATAGATTGTGTTTTATGAATTCATATGTTAAGTTTGTGAATCTGAGTCCTTGTTTAGTGAATATTGAAGCTTCATCTGTGAACATATATAAAAGAGAATACTCTGAAACTTGATCGAGATTAATAAGATCATGTACTTTGCTCGTTTCCTTATTTTGTGAATCACAGTCCTTGTTCAGTGAAACTTAGACCTTGTTTTGTGAAACTTAGAGCTTGTTTTGTGAACCTAGAAGATAATATTATAAAACTGACTGCTAGCTAAGTGGTTAAAATCATCTTCTCTGCTCTATTCCATTGTTTGTGAATCTAAGAGATTTTTTTGTGAAACTTAGAACTTGTTTTGTGAAAGTAAAAGATAATATTATAAAACTTGAAACTTGCTGTGTCTATTATTTTGTGAATCTTGTAGGCCTCATTTTGTGAATTATACAGCTTGTTTGAGTTCTTGTTAATCTGATTTTGTTGAACCTTTTATCTCCTTAGGTGTTGATTCCAATGTCAACTCCAATGCTCTAATTCTGGTCAGTTGTGGTGTGACGCCTCGTGTCGGTTGTGGTGAGGATCCTTGCTCTAATGTTGGTTCTGGTCAGGATGGTGAGGTTTCTACTGTTGTCTCAACAACCCCTACAATGCCAACTATTTCCACGCCTACTACTTTGGTAACTTACACACCGTGTGGCAGTGAGCAATGGATAAGTAGGATTGAAGAGAAGTTTACACCGGTGATTGGCAAAACATTTGTGGACTTAGAGTCAGCGATTATGTTCTACAAAATTTATGCTATTGCTTGTGGGTTTGGAGGAAGGCTGTCTTCAACTAAGAGGTTTCATGATGGTATTATTCGAACAAAAGTCATGGTTTGCCATCGTGAAGGTTTTAATAAGAGGAAAAGACGTCCTCCCCAAGCTGGTGCACACACGAAGACAAAATCAACTGCTAAAACCGGCGCGAAAAAGGGTGGAGGTGGAGATGAGGCTGAGAGTTCTAATAGGCGAACAGGTACTAGGATAACCAAGATTAAAAGGGGGGGGTGTGAAGCGATGATCAAATTCATGTTCGAAAAAGGCATGTACAAGATTCAACTATTCTACGAGGGTCACAATCACCCACTGACTCCGGTGAAAGATAGGGAATTCGAGAAACTTGCAGAAAATATAAATAAATTGGAAGCATATCATAAGCAGTTGATTATCCAGAATTCGAGAGTGAATCTTGGGCCTAGTTTAACATACAACTTATGCAAGGAGCAAGCAGAGGCTTTTGAAAATGTGGGAGCTTCCCTTAGGCAATTCAAGAATTTTCAACGGAATGTGAAGTGTCTCCTTAACTGTAAGGATAGACAAATGTTCATATCACGTTTGGAAACCCTTAAAGAAACGAAAGGGTTGGAATTTGCTTATGAAACGGATACTGACGGTTCTTTGACAAGGATTTTTTGGACAGATGCGGTGTCCAAGAGATCTTACGCATTGTTAGGTGATGCATTTTCATTTGATCCTACATATGGAACAAACAAATACAACATGAAATTCACGCCTTTCACTGGCATTGACCATCATAAGAAATCGGTAACTTTTGGATGTGCTCTTTTAGACCATGAGGACGATGGAGCATTTATTTGGGCGTTTCAGCAATTTTTGAAAGTAATGGGTGGCAAAGAACCACATTACATCATCACTGACCAAGACCCAACAGTAATAATTGCAGTTCCAGGTCTGTCTGTGAATCTCAGACCTTATTTAGTGAATCTTAGAGCCTTTTTTGTGAAACTTGGTTAAAATGACCTCTTCTTACTCTTTTTCTTATTTGGTGAATCTCAGACCTTGTTTAGTGAATCTTAGAGCCTTTTTTGTGAAACTTGGTTAAAATCACCTGTTCTTACTCTTTTTCTTATTTGGTGAATCTCAGACCTTTTTCTGTGAATATTAGACATTGTTCTGTGAAACTTGGTGAATAATTTAGTTATACTTTTTGGTGAATCGAGAGACATCATTTGTTAGACATAGCTTTTGCATGTGGCACATTATGACATAATATGAGATTAAAAAATGATCTTGAAAATATGAGATAATGTGATTTTGTGATTTTGCAGCCGTGTTCAAAAAAGCTAGACATCGCTTTTGCATGTGGCACATTATGAAAAAAGTAACAGACAAGGCTGGGAGCAAAATTTGCAAAGAAACTGAGTTCTTAAGCCGTCTGAACAATGTTGTCTGGAATGACGACATGGAGCCTGAGGAATTTGAAGAGAATTGGGATAAGGTCATGAGTGAGTTCTCGTTAGAAGGACATAAATGGTTGACTGACAAGTTTGCAGAACGAGACCAGTGGATACCCGCTTATTTCAGGAATGTGCCAATGGGAAACATTTTAAAAACCACACAAAGATCAGAGAGTACGAATAGCTTCTTCAAGAGATTTAAAAATAAATATGCGACTCTCGTGGAATTTTGGATGAGATTTGAGAGTGTCATGGACCAACAAAGGCACAATCTAAAGCTTCTTGAAGCACAGAGCGATAGTTCAATGACTGAAACAAAATTCGGGTCAAAATGGGAGGACCAAGCAGTGAGGGTCTATACGCATTAAGTGTTCCCAGAGTTCCAAAAGGAGGTTCAGTTTTCGATAAATGCGAGTAGTGTCTGTGGATATACCCCACCAGATCCAGTAACTAACTTTGAGGTTTCAATGGTTGAGGACGCGAACAAGCGAAAGAGATATGCGGTTGAGTACAATATGAGAACAGTGGATGTAAGTTGTTCATGTAAAATGTTTGAAAGGAAAGGTATTTTATGCAGCCACATCATCTATATTTGCTCAGCGAAGTTTAAGGAATTACCTGAGAAATACATCTTGCGTAGATGGAGAAAGGATGCACTCAGAAACCCAGTTCATGATTCTAACGGAAACCTTCTGGAAAACTACGATTCTGCTGCTAATAAGAAATTTGGAATGCCTCGTGTCTGGTCTGAGATATATGCAACTCTTGGTATCCTAAAAACTAAAGAAGATTCCGATCTGAGTTAGTTTGCTGAGCTAATTAGAGAATTCCGAAAGAAGTTGGAGCCAAACCCAAAGCCTTTGACAAAGGAACAGGAATTGGAGGTCCTTCTGAACTCCAAGATTCCAAAAGAAGTCAAGATCCTACCACCTAAGGTCTCTAAGAATAAGGGTAGGGGTAAAAGATTGGTGAGTGGTAAAAATAAGGCAATTATGAAGGCAAAAAAACCGAAAAGGTTGTGTGCTAAGTGTAAACGTATGTCACACCATGATAAAAGGAATTGTCCAAATGCTTTTGCAGAGCTTCCTCCCGAAGATCAAGTATGTGATTTTAGTTTCACTTCTCCTTTTTTAGTTCTGAAATGTGAATCTAGCTCCTGATTTTGTGAAACTTCGACTAGATTTTGTGAAACTTAGCCCTAGATTTGTGAACAAGTTCTGAAACTTTTGCTGTTTTTCTTATTTGGTGAATTTCAGAGCTTATTTTGTGAATGTAAGACTTTTTAATATGAATCTTAGAGCTTGTTTTGTGACACTTTGTTTAACAGGGTGATACATCAGGAGAAGAAGAAGAAGAGGAAGAAGAAGAGTGTAGAGAATGATGGCGATGTGAGCATGATGACGATGGAAGGAGAACAAGTTTTATTACGTTAACTTTGATTAACTCTTTCTCTTATCTTGATTTTGGGAAACTTCGACAAGATTTTGTGAAACTTAGAGCTTGATATTTGAACATAGAAGGTCTGAAACTTATTTTGTGAATGTCAGACCTTATTTTGTGAATGTCAGACCTTATTTTGTGAATGTCAGACCTTATTTTGTGAATGTCAGAGCTTTTAATATGAATTGGTAGAAGACGAAGAACACGAAGAAGAGTGTTGCTTAAAATTAACAGTAGGTTGTCCAGGCCAACTTCTCAATCCTATCCTTTTCCTTCATTTTCAATGGTTTACGGTGTTGATGTCGATTATTATGATTATGATTTTATTTTAACAGAATTTGATGTCAATCGTTTTCATATTGGATTTTGTTAGCCATGTTGTCATTTGGTTGTTATGAACATAGATATGGCCCTTACATTGGTTTGCGACTTGCAAAGTAATGGTCATCAAACTCAAATATTGAAATTGGAAACTTTAATTACATTTAATTGGAAATGTTAATTAGACTACAATGAAACTTTAATTACATTCAACAAAAATTCCTAAGATTAACGTTTGCTTTGAAGGCTCATTTCTTGGCTTTATCAATAAGTGAAAACCTACACAAACAAACAAAAACAAGTACAATATTCAGCAAAGTTAATTACGAAATATTCAGCAAAGTTATGAAGGAATGGAATTCACGTCATTTTTCGTATATTAATGAAATATAACGAAGTGTACCTTTTCGTATTTTTATCCCATTTGAGAAGTTCCAACATTATACACTTTCGATATTCTGGAAAATTCTGCAAAGAGTGACGTATATTAATGAAATATATTCATGCTCCTAATATTTGTGGAATATACGGCTTTATTTTCGTATACTAATGAACTTACCTCAAAATAGTCACTTTTCGTCCATAAACTTTGATCATCTAATGCACTCAACCACTTCAGCACAAAAACTCCACAATCATAACTAGATTCACAAAACAAACTCTCATATTCACATAATAAGGTCTGAGATTCACAAAACAAAGTCTCAGATTCACAAAACAAAGTCTCATATTCACAAAACAAGGTCTCATATTCACATAATTAGGTCTGAGATTCACAAAACAAACTCTCAAATTCACATAATAAGGCCTGAGATTCACAAAACAAAGTCTCAGATTCACAAAACAAAGCCATAAATTCACATAATAAGGTCTCAGATTCACATAATAATGTCTGAGATTCACAAAACAAAGCGTCAGATTCACATAATAAGGTCTGAGATTCACAAAACAAAGTCTTAGATTCACAAAACAAGTTCTCAGATTCACAAAAGAAAGTCTTAGATTCACAAAAGAAAGTCTTAGATTCACAAAAGAAAGTCTTAGATTCACAAAACAAGTTCTCAGATTCACATACTAAGGTCTGAGATTCACATAATTAGGTCTGAGATTCACAAAACAAAGTCTTAGATTCACAAAACAAGTTCTCAGATTCACATAATAATGTCTGAGATTCACAAAACAAAGCGTCAGATTCACATAATAAGGTCTGAGATTCACAAAACAAGCTCTAACCCTGATTGACATACCTTGTTGTTTGTTGTGGAACATCCAAATTGACAACTTCATTAAGGTGCATGTACAGCAAAGATCTGTAAGACTCTCCAAGAATTGTTGCAACATTGTACAACTGAAAAGAAAGAGGCAATAAAAGATCAAATATATTTTCGGGGTATACTTTTAAAAGATTAAAAACAAATATTTTGGAAAAAAATCATACAATCTCTGAGGCCTAGTGGTTGTCTTCATCCACATTTATACTTTGCATAGAGTCAAGGATGAAATTCTTTCCCTGCTTTAAGTCGCAGATACAAGCCCACCAATGCTTCAACTTCTTGCAATGGAAAGGAATAAAAACCTGAGAAAGTAAATGTACATCAGAAACCAATCAACAATACTTGTGAACAACAGTAAATAAATAACAAAATGAATAGCAGAATTGACCATGTCGATATGGCTACCATCAGCTGGAATGTATTGGGGCTTTATGTATTGACCCCAAATCTCCGGGTTAGTCTCTGCATCAACAGCCTGCATCTCACAAAAAGGCAATTTGTACAATTTTTTCGAAACAAATTTAAGAATGCAAAATACTTGAATATCAACGTCTAAAGGATTTGACGCTCACATATACTGTTGTTGGCAAGTAAAGCACATTTGATCTACCCACTGTGCGCTTAATCCCAACAATATCAATGATCTACAAAATAAAATTGTGTTAGGAAATCAACTTAGTTTCACAAACTAAGATCTAAGATTCACAAAATAAGGTCTGAGATTCACCAAATAAGGAAACGTGCATAATATTTACCTGATCCATAACAAGCCCACGCGATGTACGAGTCTGCAACGCATCTCTAGTGACATCCATCCACGGAGTGGACACCAGAACCTCACTTAATTATTGAACAAATGCAATTAGTACATATATATCTCACAACGTTTTTAAAAAAAAAAATCAAAGAACAAGTATGACATTACTGTGCAATTGCCTTTGTTCTTCTCCCAACATAAGTCACCAATTCCTTGTCAGTGAAAGGTAGTCCCAGAGAGGAACTCAATTCTAGTGCATCTTTTTCGACTATTTCTTTGGATAGGTTCCCAGAACATGTAGCAATTTGATGGCACACCCTCAATGCAAAGCGCCTGAGCTGAGCTTCCTATTAATGCAAAAAAAACCAAAGGTTTCAAAAAAACTGTGGAATATTAAAGTTGGTGCAAATGTATAAAAATTAAATTAGATGTTGAAAAGAAAACTTACAGTATTTACGGTTATTAGAGAATTAGTTTTGTTCCCTTTGTAATTCTCCAATATGTTCAGCAAATAGAGGCCATTATCAATTTGATTGCATTTCAGAATTGATTTTGGGACAAACACTTCAGGCATTGCCATCGAGGTAAGGCCTGTCACTGATGGCAACTTTGATTGAAGAAGGTTGATGAGCCTGTCTTGCTGTATGAACAAAAGAGTAATTAGTGAGAGAAATTACAAAGGTCATAGACTCAGAACGCAGTCCCAAAGTGGATACAAGAGACGTACCGGGGGTTTATAAAAAGGAGTGTAATCAACAGATATGTCTTTCATGGGATGGATGATTTGGCATTTGCAAGATTCTGGTCTTAGATCGAAACAAAATAAGAATGGTGGGCATGAGGGAGCGATGATTGGAGTCAAAATCTGAAAGACAGAAGAAAAAATGCACTGAATTAAAAAGACAAGTCCACCTTCTCATCTATAGTTTAAAAATAAACGTAAGAACAGATAATAAAACCAAATAAAAGACTTACTAATTGCGCTGCAGCAACATCAACATTGTCCAGACACTGGAACAAAAATAGCATCATGTGTGAGTAATGGTTATAACTGACCTCCATGTAAAATGGGGTTATAGAGAAGGGGTAGTAAGACAAACACTAACACTGTCAGTGGAATGTGGCACAAATAATCGACAAGCAGAATCCCGGGATCTCAAGCTCTCACCACTGTTTAGGATTTCACACCACACATTTATCACATAGGGAGATACTTGATCACCTTCAACCAAACTCTTCAATTGCCTCCTTGTCAATGTCTGGGTTTCACTTTTGAAAAGAATCTCCCTGGAAGCATAGGTCACACACACATTTTAAGTAAGTTTCACAAAATCACCATCCAGTTTCACAAAACAAGCTCCAGGATTCACAAATTGAGCAGTAAGTTCAGGTTTCACCAAAAACACCTAACAGTTTCACTAAATCAGGTCCAAGATTCACATAACAACATCTAAGATTCATATAACAAGGTCTGACATTCACAAAATAACGTCTGAGATGTACCAAATAAGGAAAAAAATCAGGAAAATGTAATTTTTAACCACTTATGATAAGATAAATACCTTTCATCAGGTGATTCCACAAGGATGAAATCCAATACATTCTTCTCCGCTTGAGTAAAATCCTTGAGAATATTAGTGTTTCTTTGGAGATACGGAGATCGATAGACTTCTGCTGGAACTGTAGGCCTCTTGTTACGAGCTGTCTTCACACGAACACCTCGACGAGTGTAAACAGCTGGAGTTTGTGTTATATCAACTAGATCTACTTCCACTGTGGGCTCAGAATGGTCAGGTTCAGGTTCGGCTTGATCAGATTCAGGTTGATCAGCTCCACCATAAGACGTGGAAGGTTCAGGTTGAGGTTCAGTTTCAGGTTGACGTTGAGGTTCGGTTTCAGGTTGAGCTTGAGGTTGAGGTTGAGATAAAAATTCTTCGGGTTGAGATAAAAGATGGTCATCAAGTGGTAGGAGCCTAAAGGATGGGCATCCTGGTTTTGGTGGTGAATGATGTGGCTGTATTGGTTGGAAGGCTTCATCCATAATCTCCAGTGCCGCCAACAAATCAGCCTCAGACCACCCAGTAATTCTCTCCGTCTTCACAACATCACAAGACAAAATATTCTCCTCGTTCTGCTCATGCTCCTCATTATCCACAATCTCCTTCTCCTCCACAGTCTTCCCATTATCCTCATCCTTCCTATTATCCTCATTCCCACACTTTTCTTGTTGGGATAACCTCAAACCTTCTGCCATACCATCCGCAGCTGCAACTAGTTTATCAACTGTTGGTGAGGAATGTAGCTTGCTGGGAGCTTGGCTAGCAAGACTTTTGTACTGCAAAAAGGATTGAGCCAAGACCTTTGCGGATTCCGCAAATTTATCAACAAACTCACTAGCACTGCCTGAATTGCTAGATACAGCAGGAGCAGCAGTTTCAGCATGTTCAGATTGTTGTTGCTCAGGTTGTTGTTGTTCAGATTGCTTCACAGATTGATGTTCAGAAGAAGGAGCTCCAAGACTTTTGGAAGTCTGCCGAAAGTCAATTTTAAGAAGCGAAGAAGGTGCATGTGGCATATGCTGACTCATTACAAGTGGAGGCTCAACAGAACCCCTGCCAAAAGTTCTCGTCTTAGAATTTTTGTCGTTCAGTTCATCATTAATTCTCTTCAATATAGCTTCTGTTGTCCAGGTGGAGAGTGTCGGAAACTGGCGACTAACAAGGCGTGATTTGAAGACACACCGGTCTAGATAAACAAAAACCAAGGCCATAATTGGGCCACCAAACCAGTTTTCTTTCAACTGTTTGGTCTCAAACTCTTCCTTTTGCCAAGACTGAACTTGGTCAGCCAACTTCCTTTTGATGAAGTTGCACCAGTTGAAATCAGAGATCAAGTCGGTGTTTGCAAGACTTTTAAGAAGTTTCAAACTGGCCTGATTACCTACAACACCCCCTAAAAGAGCAGAGAAAATGTAAATGATGAAATTGCGCTTGAAATCATCTCCGCCTTCTTTTTTGTGTAGGGAGCTTGGCCAGAATGTCTTTGACATCAATGGAATCATTGCCGAATTGGCTTTTGAACTTCTCCAAAACAGACAGATAAACAGGGCACTTATCTCCATTAGACGCTTCAATGACAACATTTGGACCCATTGGTAATCCCAGGGAAAGATATATATCTTCCTCTAAAATCGGAAGCTTCCCGTCCAACAAGCATCCTTTAATCGGGTCATAATTCGAAACTAGCCAATATGGCAAGCTTCCCGGAACTTTCTTTATTTGAAGAAGCAATAGAGAACCAAATCCCATTTCTTGGATAGCTTGAATTTGTTTCTCTGATAGCGGACTATCCTCATTGTGAAGAAAGTGGTAAAGCCCAGCTGGAGACATCCGGGTCCTCAACACCGGCAATCGCTCTTTATAGTTTCTTTTCTTTTTAGTTGGTTCACATACTTCACTAGTAGAGCTAGCTGATGTTGATCGCTTCATATTAGGTCTGATATTCACAAAACAAGGTATGAGATTCACAAAATAAGGTCTCAGATTCACAAAACAAAGTCTCAGATTCACATAATAAGGTCTGAGATTCACAAATTAAGATCTGATATTCAAAAAACAAAGTCTGAGATTCACATGATAAGGTCCCAGATTTACAAAACAAAGTCTCAGATTCACATATTAAGGTCTGAGATTCACAAATTAAGATCTGATATTCACAAAACAAAGTCTCAGATTCACATGATAAGGTCTCAGATTCACAAAACAAAGTCTCAGATTCACATATTAAGGTCTGAGATTCACAAATTAAGATCTGATATTCACAAAACAAAGACTGAGATTCACATGATAAGGTCTCAGATTCACAAAACAAAGTCTCAGATTCACATATTAAGGTCTGAGATTCACAAATAATGATCTGATATTCACAAAACAAAGTCTGAGATTCACATGATAAGGTCTCAGATTCACAAAACAAAGTCTCAGATTCACATATTAAGGTCTGAGATTCACAAATTAAGATCTGATATTCACAAAACAAAGACTGAGATTCACATGATAAGGTCTCAGATTCACAAAACAAAGTCTCAGATTCACATATTAAGGTCTCAGATTCACAAATTATGTGGCATCATGAGAACTAGATAATAATACTAATGTTGTACAAGATCCAAAATAAGGAAAAGAGACTTTCATTACTAGATAATTATACAAATGTTGTACAAGATCCAAAATGTAAAAAGACAACTAGATAATTATACAAAAGTTTGCCTTGATACAAAAGACGCTGCCTATAGATTACATTTAATTACAAAAATGATAAAGTTGAGCAGCTGTCCTATAGATCGAGCAAGAGAGGTAAATTCATATAAGATAAGGTTGCCCGAGTTAATAACTCGGTTGAAACAGCAACTGCTATGTCACGTCCGGAGATGGCAGAGATAAATAATGAAGCAACTCATTGACGTGTGCGAGTGCAGTATCATCGAGAGCGGTAAGGTGTTCTCTTTGGAAATGATTTTGCTCTTGCTGACTATGCAAGAGAACTTGAGCTCCCATATTTTCAGTCATAAAGCACTTGCATCTTTTATAAATTATTCTACGACCCCTACGAATAATTCGCACACCATTGACATCATTGATATGGAGAGAAATTCCATGTGCAAGTTGAATGAGCGGTGCACTAGGGTGTATGAGAAAAAGCTGACACCAATTCCTACAGACCAACGCCATGTTTGCCTGTTTGCCTTATCATGGTAAAGAGTAACTCGATTGAAAATGTTATTCATTAGCTCTTGATTGTTGAACACATCAACTTGGGGTTGATAACGGTAGTTAGTGAGCTGAACATTCACTAAGGGATCAAATGAGAAAGTCATAGCCTCTTTTTTTTCTCTTACATAATTCTGGCCAACAAGTGCTCGATCTTCTTCGAAGATATTGACTACCCACCCCTTGCACCAATTTTCCATATTTGCCTATGTATAAGTACTAGAAACCAGAAAGTAACCTACAAGCATCACAAATTGAACACTACAATGAAGAAAGTTAAAAATAGAAACTCGTAAGGAAAAGAAATTGAACACTACATACTGAACACAACAATGAACACGGCATGAAAAAAAGAAGCTGTAAGATTCACAAAAGAAGCTGTAAGATTCACAAAAGAAGCTGTAAAATTCACACATAGGTGTCAATGTATATGTAATTCATAAGAATTAACAAAACAAGACAGAAAACAAAACAAAGTCTAATATTCACATAATTAGGTCTCAGATTCACATAATAATGTCTGAGATTCACAAAACAAAGCCTCAGATTCACATAATAAGGTCTGACATTCACAAAACAAAGTCTCAGATTCACAAAACAAGCAAAACAAGACAGAAAACAAAACAAAGTCTAAGATTCACATAATAAGGTCAGAGATTCACAAAACAAAGTCTAATATTCACATAATTAGGTCTCAGATTCACATAATAAGGTCTGAGATTCACAAAACAAAGCCGATGAAAGAACGAAAACAGGAAAACAGGAAATCACGAAAGGACCTAAATCAACTGTGCTTGATTGCTAAGAAAGACGATGAAAACCTGCATGAAAACAAAGTAATTAGTCTTGAAAGTAATGTGATAATCATAAAAAATTATAATAAATGACGAGTGTGCTTGACGATGAAAAATTATAATGTGATAATCAAATGAAGACGATGAAAATTATTGAAGAAGACGAGAAATAAATGACGATGAAGACGACAAATAAATTATTGAATAGCAGTAAATAAATGACGATAAAGACGAGTGTGATAATGAATAGCAGTAAATAAATGACGATGAAGAAGACGATTATCATAAACTAACTAGATCAATCGCAAAACACGAAATGAAGACGATGAAGACGAAAGACGATGAAGACGAAAGACGATGAAGACGAAAGACGATGAAAAATGAAGAGAAAGTACCTAATTTGAGGACAATAATGGCGGCCGGAAGATCAGTAGTTGAAGACGATGAAGACGATGAAAAATGAAGAGAAACCGTTTAGAGAGAGAAAGAAAGA
Source organism: Heliosperma pusillum (assembly GCA_022085475.1). Taxonomy (NCBI): domain Eukaryota; kingdom Viridiplantae; phylum Streptophyta; class Magnoliopsida; order Caryophyllales; family Caryophyllaceae; genus Heliosperma; species Heliosperma pusillum. The sequence goes on from JAIUZE010004264.1 coordinate 36,819, forward strand.
AGAGAGAGAGTGGAAAAATGAAAAATGACGTAATAATTGGAAGGATTGATTTTTATGGGGTATATATAGTGACACGTGGCATCATCTGGTAAGCCTACAATTTTTAGATCCAACGGTTTAGAATGTGTCCAGCCGCCTCATACTAAGAAGGGTGCCTCACATGATTCAATTTCTATATATATATATATATATATATATATCATCATTATTTAATTTTGGAAACATTGACGTGTATATATAATACTTACTTGAATGTGTATTGATGAATCTGTTATTATTGCAAAGTAGTACGAGGTTAATTAATGATCCGGAAGTCATCATCATTAATTATTATATATATATCATCAATATTATCATCAATATTATTGCAAAGTAGTACATATATACGAGGTTAATAATGACACGTGCCCCCGACCCGGCCCAAAAGCGATCGACCCGAAGTACGTAGCTACTTGCTCTAGATAGTGGATTGCCCGATCCGTAACTGCTGGCCTGGCCACCCGATCAGTTTCATTCAGGTTAACTAGTGATGCATGGTAATTATAATAACCAGGTCCTTAATTAAAAAGAAAATGACCCGATTCGAGGATCCCTACACTCGATATATATATACCACATCCGCTTGACCCGGAAATTATCGACGACCCGCCCAATTATAATCATTCCCGAAACAGACACGAATTGAAAGCCGAAAGGACCCTCGCTTCGACCCGAACCAAACTAATAATAATAACTAACCCGATCGATAAAGTTATTAATTACAAACCCGCCGAATCTAACCCGATTGGAATTGATTCCCAGGCCAAACCCGATCCGAGCTAATAATTAAACGTAACTTACGCCTATAATATAAAATTTAGAGCAAAGTAAAATAAATTAAATTAAATTTAGAGCAAAGTTAAATAAATTAATTTAGAGCAAAGTTAATGAATTTATTTCGTGCCTCAAATTTTAATACCGCGCGCGCGTATCTGAAAAATTAAAAAAAATATACATAATCTATAAAAACGGTGTTTTAGAATTTCACCGTTGTTATTACTTTCAACAACGGGTTATAATAAATAAACCGTTGTCTTAGTGTTATTACTTTCTACAACGGGTGTGCTTTAACCGTTGTCATTACTCTATAACAACGGTGGTTTGTAGGATAACCGTTGTCAATAGTTTCTCTTAATAAACCCTTTAGTTTCTCTTAATAAAAAATAATTTACAATCCTATAGAGTAAATTAAACACACGTACATTATCATCATCATCATCCTCGTTTACAATCATCCTCGTTTACAACACAAATCTTTTTGTTTATTATCATCATCATCCTCCTCGTACTCGTGATCATCATCCTGTTCTCTTTATCATCACCCTGTTCTCATTTTCTTTATCAGGTAATTTTTGTGTTTCGTCTTTAGGGTTTTAAGATTGAAGTTCATCTTTTTGTTTTCATTTTCTATTTATCGTTCTCTTTATCATCTAGTTTCATTCCTTTCTAAGTTTTTAGAGTTTTAGAATCTCTGCATGACTCTTTATTTGTTCAGTTACTATTTCATTCATTTTAAGGTCTTAGGGTTTTAGAATCGCTGTATGCATGACTCTGTTCCGTTACTATTTCATTTCTTTTGAAGGTCTTAGTGTCTTAGGATTATCATGGGTGAAAAACGGAAAAGAGTAGAAAACAATGATAAGGGGGATAAGCCTGGTGAGAGGGGTGCTTCGAAGTGCTCTGCAGCCCTTGCAGCTATAGCGGCAAAAACGCCGATGGAAATAAAATGGAGTGTGAAAGGTGTTCCTACTGGTCCAAATGCTAGCCATTTAGCCACTTGGATTGGAGTTACAACCAAACAGTTTGTGCCTATAGATTTAGATGATTTCAGGAATATAAATCCTTCATTGCAGAACTTACTCTTGAAACGTATAAAGGTATGATAATATCTTTAGCTAAACACCATTTTATTTTGCATAAGTTACTATTACATAAGGCAGGAAGCCGTATAAAGGTTCGTGTAAAGGTATGATATTAGACAGCCGCTTATTAGTATATATGATGATGATGCAGGAAGCTTTCGATATTCCAGACTGCCATGATAAGTATCTATTACGTAAGGCAGCGGCAGTCTTAAGGCAGTGGAGGTGTGACCTTGCCAAATTACACTTGTATGTCGACAAGGAGACGGGGCAGATGCATAAGAGCCCACCGACAAAGTACCCCAACATCACTCAGCAACAATGGGATAATTATAAGGCGAAACGAGCTACTGAAAAGTTTCAGGTTAAGTATCCATGTCATATGTTTACATTTTTGTAAAACTCTACTTAAGGTTACATTTTTCTAAAAGTTTCAGGTTACATTTTTCTAAAACTCTACTTGTATCTATAATTTTCTAATTGTCTCATCTACTTGCGATTTTATATGATTTGAAGAGCGTTAGCGCCAGAAATCGTGCTAACATCTCACAGAAGCGGGGGGTATATTATGGTTCTCGAGGCGGTTACAGATTGATAGAAGAAAATCTCGTAAGTAGCATCTATATATTAGATTTTTTTAATCATACTTGGACTTGATATACATGTATACATATATTATTTTTGAGTTAACGTGTAGGTGTCAAAGGGTGTGACCGACTTGAATCGGCACGTAACTTATAAAGAAGGGCACACGCCTAAAGGATCCCGAACATGTAACGAATATGATCAGGAAGTCTTGGCCAACATAGTAAGTATTATTTTTATTAAGACGGGTTTTTAATAACTTTATTGTTCAATTCTTGTATGTCTAACTATCTATTTATTTTAGTAACAAAAATTAAATTAAGTTTATTTAATATATTATAGGAGAATGTTCTGAAGGAGGTTGCGGAAGGGAAATTCACTCCGAGTGGTCGTGACGACGTTCTTGCTAGAGCGATCGGCCGTCCCGAGCATCCAGGTCGATTGAGGGGCGTCCCATTACATGTCGGAGTCACGAAATATTATGGGACAACTAGCTCGAACAAGAAGAAGAAAAATAAGGGGAAGGCTGACATGGTACCATTTGTTATATATTGTCATTTAAAATTCACATGTTATTGTTTTAACAAAATGCTGATTCTACATTTTGGGCGTGCAGGTTCAGTTATTGGCCTCCGTGATACTGAAGATGAATTCTGGAGGCAAGCCTTCCGAAGAAGAATTGAAGATGATGGAGGATGTCATTAAAAAGGGTGAGGTAGTGCAACAGATTTGTCAAGAGGCAGACACTACTACCTTGCCAATACATGAGGAGACGGCTGAGAAGATGGGTGAGGTACCTACTGCTGTCGAGGTTTTAATACCTCAAGTCGATAAGGTAAATATGAATTTTTTTTTTCTGCATTTGTTCTTTCCAGCAGCCATGCCTTTGATTGGTTTATTTTATTAGGTAAATGAGTCGGAAAAGGGGACGCAACTTGAGGAGACGGGTGAGGTACCTAATGCTGCTGAGGTTTTGATACCTCAAGCCGATAAGGTAAATACGACTTAACCATTTTGAACCTCTGCATTTGTTCTTTCCAGCAGCCATTGCATGCCTTTGATTGGTTAATTAATTTTATAAGGTAAATAACTCTGAAAAGGGGACGCAACTTGAGGAGCCGGCTGAGAAGACGGGTGACAATAAGGAGGTATGTAGAATATAAGAAGTTAGTATATGCTGTCAGTGCTAAATCTGGTCTGGACATGTTCAAGTATAATAGCCTACCCACCAACAATAAATACTTGTAACTAACTTTACATTATATACTCAATATAGATCATTTATGATATCTATTATATTTTGGTATTTAGTAAATAATGTGTATTCTTCAGGCCACAAAAAAGCGGGTAGTTGTTCTTCTCACCGACCCTTCATTCAAGAAGGATAATGTGGTTCGTCTTGCCCGGGGTTCATATACCCAAAGCCCAATGACTCAGCGGAAACCATCTTGGTTCATGGCTCCCCACTCTTGCCGAAGCATGCAAAAGTGGGGATAGTGGAGGTCGCGAAGGGCTATGAAACCCGTAAACTGCCCGTCCCAGTCCGCGACGAACTTCAAATTCTGGCAGATGCGGTTAACGGTTTTGTCCAATGGCCTTGAAAGCCACATTTTCCTGGCTCGTGATCGTAAAATTCAACAGAATGTAGCCGGGGTTAGAAAAATACATCTAATTTAACCCACCTTTTGTCTTTGTTCATCACCTTCATAAATAGTGAAATTTATATGTTATATTTTTGTTTTGTAGGTAACAAAAAACATGGATAAGTCTAACTCGATAGACAATAATCTTTCTACTACCTCGTCAATACAACAACTTGATGAGGTATTTAATCAACTCTCTTTATATTTTAAGTTCTACTATCGCCTCATCATTGAAAGAGCAACTTAATTTAGTTAGCCACATGTAGGTTGTGAAAGGTAGCACACCGCATCATTTCCCCAAGCTGAAAGAGGTCAGGAGTCTATCCCGTACTAAATATCATGGGAACGTTTACATGGAAAAAGTACGAACGGTGGCGATGCTGGACCTTTATAAGGAGGCTGAGAGACGCATAGCAAGCGAGCAATTAATAATTATTCCGCTCGAGAATGATATTGTAGGGGTAGAACGCCAAGCAATGCTGGATTGGGAAATGCTAGCCGTTTGGGCTGGCCTTGACGAGATTGATGTCCAACACCTATATGTTTGGATGAAGTAAGTTTCTTAATAAATTAAATCATGCAGTATTCTAATATTCTGACTAAGATATAGTGTTTTTAATATCGGAATTAAAACCGTCATGTAGGTACTTGAACTCGGTTGTGATCCCCGAGACCAATAATCCACTTCCTCAATACGGATTCATGTGCCCAAATGTTTTATCTATGCATATCGGGATGTTTTCGTATGAAGAACGTGTAGATTATATTGCTGGGGAATTGGCGAAAAACAATAAGCTCATTTTTGCCCCTTATAATGAAGTCGGGTAATATATAATTAATATTACGATTCCAAATACAATTGCATTTTTATATGTTTGGTTATGATGCATGTTGTGCTTGTTAATAATGATGTGTCTCTCGATCTAGGAGACATTGGGTGCTAGCAGCGATCAATCCGACCAAGAAGAAAGTATTTTGGTTGGACTCTTTGCATAGACAACCATCCGAGACCTTTAAGAAGTTGATTATTAAGTAAGTTTATAATACTGTGATGATGATTTGGCACATAATATTAAGTTTCATTTATTATTATTAAGTAAGTTTTCATAACTTTCGGCCTCTTTCCTTTTTTAAAGGGCCTTTGAGAAGAAAAGAGCAACCGGCGATCAACCGACAGAATATTCTGATGATGGCCCTACTTTTATTACGATAACAGGGGTACGTACGCGCAAATACAATACCTTAATAATTAAGTGCATTAAACTAATTACGCATATACATCTGTCTTTTTTAATTACGCATTAAACTAATTGGTAATTGCCTTCTCGTCTCTTCGTTTATTATGTAATAATAGGTCCCTAAACAGCCGGATAGCATCCAATGTGGATACTACGTTTGTCGTTTCATGTTGGAGATTATTAGGCGAAGATATATCAGCATTCCAGAAAAAGTTAGTAGTTTAATGTAGCTATTATTTACTTTTTTTCATTAGAGCTGATATCTTTTCTGCTATATATATATGATCGATGTTGCTAATTATGTATGCCTATACTGTTGTTACCCTACTGATCGATGTCTTTTATTTGTTTTATCCGCAGTATTTAATCAACACGCCACATGTCCCTGAGTACACTAAGCACAATATAGACGAGGTAAGGGACTTGTGTGGGCAAATACGTCCTTGAACATTATGTTAAGAAAGAATAAATGAAACTTAGATTATTTTGGAAGCAGATAGGGAACTTTAATTTGTAGAAGTCATTAATTAGAGCAAGTTGTAAGTATGAATTGCTCTGAAAGAGATCATTTTGGTTGTATATATCATTTTGCTGCTGCTGTACATGAATTGCCATGTACATGAATTGCCCTGTACATGAATTGCTCTGATTTATATATAGATATATCATTTTGCTGCTTCTGAAATTGGTTTATGATGCGTGCTGCTGCTACTGCTGCTGATTTATGCAGGATTTTCAGTGGTGGCAGGGGAACAAATTACAATTTTTTCAAAAACAATAATAAAAATAATAACAACGGTTTTTCAAAATTCATTAAAAGCGTTGTAACATATTTCCCACCAAAACTTATCATACCTTTAACAACGGTGTATTCTAAAATACCTGTTGTTATTAAAACTTTCCACAACGGCTTCTTTATTATACTCCGTTGTAATTAACTATATTCACAACGGGTTTAAAAAACAATAGCGTTGTTATAATATTTCCCACCAAAACTAATCTTACCTTTAACAACGGTTTCATTTAATAGAACCGTTCTCGTATCTTTCCCACCATAATTATTCACATGTTTTAACAACAGTTATCTAGTAATAACAACGACTTTGTACCGTTGTTAAAACTATTCACCACGGTATTTTCATTAAATCGGAACGTTGTTAAAACCTTTAACAACGGAGGCTTTAACACTGTCCGCGTTTTAATATTACAACGGTTTTTAACCGTTGTCATTTCCTGTTTTTGTAGTAGTGTGTGTTCATTACAATCATAGATCAGATGGTCTAGCAGGCTTTTAGGCAATTTACTAGGTCTTAATCCACCATGTCACGCTTTGTCTATTCAATTCTCGTATGTCTACCTTGGAAAAGAATTCCATACTAGTCAATGATTTTGATCAGGAATCGTCAACTATCGTTAAAGTCCAAACATGCATAGACACAATGTTTTAAAGGCACAATTTCTTTTATTCAATTTTCATCTTTTAATCAATCCAACATGGCTACCCTACACCCTAGATAGGTGACTACTCACTCATGATAATATTTATGTCTAAGATGATATTAACAATGAAATTTAGGATAGACATGTTTAGTTGTTTTTGACAATAATTTAGACTCTTTATAAGGCGATAATAACGACGCTAATTAACAATCTAAGGAATGAAATTACGATTATAACAATATGAAAATGAATCTAAATGATATGAATATAAAATAACAATCAAATGGAAAACAATAAAGGATAATAAGCAAAGGATAAATTAGGAATACCTAGATGACGATCAACAACGAAAGTGATATTGATAATAGAAATCCCTTGCATAGAATAATCGTTCCTTGAATTACAATACTTGTACCCAACAAAGTAGACTACAAATATTGAAATTCTTATTGATCTAAGCTAATGTTGTGATATGAAATGGACAGAAATAAACTAAGAACAATAGACAAAAGAAGAAAATAATCTAAACTAGAAAGACTAAAAACTAATGAGAAAATGTAAGAAGATTGTTGTATGAGAAGTAGATGATTGTGTGAGATGATATGAGAAGAGGGGCTGGAGCATCTATTTATAGTATTAGGGTTTCGTGGAGAAGAGGTCGGGCATTAAACACATAGGACAAAAATAGGAAGTTGAAGCCGTTTTCTCGAATCAGCAAGGATACCCGATCGGGTACACACTTACCCGATCGGGTAAGTGGACATCTAGAAGCTCTTGACTAACGTTTCATCTTCCTTTGCTTTGACTTGACTTCCATCATCCCCCTTGACCTCTCCAATCGGGTTTGTTGATAGGGTTTGATGCAAGACGATGAATTCTTCCGCCTAATTGATTGATCTTCCGACAACTACGAAACAGTCTTTGCTTCTTCTCTCTTTCGAATTAGCGAACCTTCTTGAAATGCCTTTCACTTGGTCAAGCTTGCTTCTTCAAATCGTCGGGTCTAGGCAAATGCTCGGGAATATAGAAAAAGGGCGTAGAAACGTCACTTTCCCTACAAAACAGGTTATAAAACAGGAATTCGCCTAGAAGACGATATTAGCTCATAAGATGGCTTAACAAAGCACAAATTACATACAGAACCGAGCTAAATTGGGGGTTAAAATCATACAAATATTCACTTATCAAACTCCCCCAAGATAAACCTTTGCTTGTCCTCAAGCAAACATAACAAACACTATCAGGACAAGGTTGCAAGCATTGGCTACTATACCATCAAGAAACAAATCTCAACGTCAAACTTTGAAAACATAATGAATCATAATCCAAAAGCAACGTGGGCAAGAATGACACATAAACATGGCTGAGATTCACATAACGGCGTAGCACAAAGAATTTCACTACAGATTTTCAGCTCTTGCATGATCTTTTGACAAATGGACTCTCACGGTACACTCGAACACTCATTGTATGTAAAAGGTGATTTCTTTATGTGTAGATGTTTTTGAGACACTCACCTATCTACGACTTATGAAAATGTGTCCGCAATCTAATATGGTAAACAATTCAAAACACAAGTCAAATATCACAATGCACATAGAAAAGAAGCCGAAAAATAAGAAGAAGGCTTTGGGAAATGGGTGAAAGGTGGACAAATAGTTATGGTCATGTGAAGGTTAGAATGAGCTAGCAACTGACCAATGATAAATGAATACTCGATCCAAACTTTCAATGAATTTCCAAAAGACGAGTAACGAAGCCAGAAGTAACGATTTGGCTTATTACACACGAAACACAAGGGTAAACTCCTTCTATTGATTTGAAATTTTGAGGAGATACTCACAACTTCTTCTCTTTATTTCTTTTTTCTTCTTTCTTTTATTTCGATTTTTCATTTTTTTTTTATTTTCTCTTTTTTTTTTCTTTTGAACAAAACTTCACTTCTTGAACTTTTTCGTTCTTCCTAATTCACTTTGACAGATAAGAACAAATCTTCTCAAAAGAGCACCCATACACCATAGTCTAGCTACTAGCTCAAAAGGTAGGCAGTTTTTATTCGTAGCTATTATTTTGAATCATTTGTATGAAGGGGCTAATTTTGAGGGGTAAATTAAAGTAAAAAAGGCTTCAAATCATAGTGAATCATGAATGCAATGCTTATAGAAATGAAATGAGAACCATACTTATGCGTTTTGACATGACACACATCACAAGGAGAACTACACATACCTAAATGAGACTGGGTATAGATGTACCAGTCCAAGGAGGTTCTACCTTACAATATATGTAGTTTGCCAAATGTCAAGATCAAGCGTACTCATCTATAGATTCATTCCATGCCTACTGTGTACAAGACTTCCCCATGTATGAAAAATTCAATGAATATTGAATCATTATCTTTTGAAAGCTCTAAGTTTGGGAAATGTAACATGATAGCATAATAAACAAGCGAGCAAAGCATGAAAAGCATTCAATTGTGTTCAAAATTTTAAAATCTTCTCTCTCTTTTATTACTAAAATGCAAAATGGGAAAATGTAATCCATCCCCCAAGCTAAACATCACATTGTCCTCAATATGAGCACAAAGACTAAATATGCAACAAGATGTTTAATGGGAAGAAAGGAAAAATGAAAGAAGAATGAAGCTTACTAGCTAGCACAGACTCCCCCAAGCTAGTCTTTTGGACTTGACAAGGAAGGTCTTCATAGATTCTTCAAAAACTCTTTCATATGCAAAGAAATCTAACAAAACAACGTAAAAGGGAAAAAGCAAAAATAAAAATGCAAAAAGGGAAAACACGGGTTGCCTCCCGAGAAGCGCTTGTTTAACGTCCTGCTCGACGAATTTTTCTATGAAATCATTGGGTTGTGGATGGACGCTCCATATAGACAATATCTAAACATCCGATGATAGAATTGCTATAGTAAAGTTTCAGTCTGTGTCCATTGACTTTGAATTTCTCACCATTGCTAGTCATTAGTTCCACATAGCCGTACTTGCTAACATATGTGACAGTAAATGGTCCAGACCATCATGATCGAAGTTTTCCCGGAAAAATTTTCAAACGGGATTTGAAAATAAGTACTTGGTCACCGACATTAAATTCTTTCTTAATTATCCTCTTGTCGTGCCAATGCTTCGTTTTCTCTTTATAGATTCTAGAACTTTCATAAGCTTGCAAACGAAATTCTTCTAGCACATTGAGTTGCAAAAATCGTCTATCAGCGCTAAGCTTATCGTCTAAGTTGAGTTCTTTGATAGCCCAGTAAGCTTTGTACTCTAACTCGACAGGAAGATGACATGCCTTTCCATAAACCAACCGATAAGGAGATGTTCCAATCGGGATTTTGAAAGCTGTGCGATAAGCCCATAAGGTGTCATCGAGCTTATTACTCCAGTCGGTTCTAGATTTTGAGACTACTTTTGTGAAGAATTTTTTTTAACTCTCTGTTTGAGACTTCTACTTGACCGCTGGTCTGAGGGTGGTAGGCTAATCCTCGTCTGTGATACACACCATATTTGGCAAGCATAGTGTCTAACTGCTTTTCTCCAAAATGAGTTCCTCGATCACTTATCACAGCTTTGGGTACACCAAAACGCGGAAAAATGATCTTCTTAAATAGCCGTATCACAGCTCTAGCATCATTGGTGGGAGTGGCAATTGCTTCTACCCACTTAGAAACATAGTCGACAGCGACTAAGATGTAACGATTTCCGTTAGAAGAAGGGAATGGTCCTTGATAGTCAATACCCCAGACATCGAATATTTCAACTTCTAATATGCCGTTTTGAGGCATTTCATGTCTCTTGGATATTTGACCCATTCGTTGACAAGCGTCACAAGCCATAACAAAGTCTTTGAATCTTTAAACATCGAGGGCCAGAAAAACCCGGATTGTAAGACTTTGGCTACGGTCTTGGACGGACCATGATGACCACCATAAGCAGATGAGTGGCATCCTTCTAAAACTCCTTTAACTTCCCACTGGGGGATACATCGTCTATAAAGACCATCTGAGCACTGCTTGAAAAGATAAGGGTCATCCCAAACAAAGAATTTTGCATCATGCAAAAATCTCTTTCTTTGGTTATAAGAAAGGTCAGAAGGTAGCTGGCGACTGACAAGAAAATTGGCCATATCAGCATACCAAGGAGAAGAGTCAGCAATCGCCATTAATGAATCATCAGCAAACGAATCATTAATTGGCGTTCGTATCCTATTTCAGTTACTCTTATCCTTGAGATATGGTCAGCGACTACATTCTCTGCTTCTTTCTTATCCTGGATCTCTAGATCAAACTCTTGAAGGAGTAAGATCCATCGGATAAGTCGAGGTTTTGCCTCTTTCTTTGAAAGCAGATACTTCAAGGCAGCATGGTCAGTGAAAACAATGACTTTTGATCCTATGAGGTAAGAACGGAATTTGTCTAAGCCATAAACAATGGCAAGAAGTTCTTTTTCAGTGGTGGCATAGTTGATTTGGGCAGGATCTAAGGTTTTACTAGCATAGTAAATTGCATGAAGGAACTTTTCCTTTCTTTGCCCTAAAACAACTCCAACGGCATAATCACTCGCATCGCACATAAGTTCGAATGGAAGATTCGAATCTGGTGACTGGATTATAGGTGCGGTGATTAAAGCACGTTTGATTTTGTTGAATGCCTCAAGGCATTTCTTTGTGAAATTAAAAGGTGCATCCTTGAAAAGGAGCTCAGTCAGGGGCTTGGCTATTTTTGAAAAATCTTTTATAAACCGTCGGTAAAAACCGGCGTGGCCAAGGAAACTCCTGATTCCTTTTACATTAGCAGGTGGTGGCAGTTGTTCAATAACTTGGATCTTAGCTCGATCCACTTCAATACCTCTCTCAGAAATGATGTGTCCTAAAACTACACCTTCGTTCACCATGAAGTGACATTTTCCCCAGTTGAGAACAAGATCAACTTCTTCACAGCGTTTCAGTACTCTGGATAGATTTGTCAAACAATTATCAAAGGAAATGCCATAGACGCTAAATTCGTCCATGAATACTTCCATGATAGATTCAACAAAATCCGAAAAGATACTAGTCATGCAACGCTGGAAAGTTGCAGGTGCATTACACAGGCCAAATGGCATTCGGCGATAGGCGAAAGTATCATAGGGACAGGTGAAGGTGGTTTTCTCTTGGTCCCCAGGGTGGATAGGAATTTGGAAAAATCCTGAGTAACCATCTAGATAGCAGAAATATTTGTGGCAAGCTAACCTCTCTAACATTTGATCAATGAAGGGTAGAGGATAATGATCTTTTCGAGTTGATTGATTCAACTTCCTGTAGTTAATGCACATACGTCATCCCGTCACAATCCTTGTGGGGATGAGCTCATTCTTTTCATTCTTGACTACTGCTGTTCCTCCTTTCTTGGGAACAACTTGAACAGGGCTAACCCATTTCGAGTCAGAAATTGCGTAGATTATGCCCGCATCTAGCAATTTCATAACTTCAGCTTTAACTACTTCTTGCATGTTAGGATTAAGACGGCGTTGACCTTGAACACAAGGTTTTTGGCCTTCTTCTAAGTTGATTCTATGCATGCAAAAGTCGGGGCTTATGCCAGTGAGGTCTTCAGTTTTATAACCTATTGCCTTCTTATGTTTTTTCAAGACAGTCAATAGTGAGTTTAACTGATTTTCATCTAGGAGAGCACTCACTATGACTGGGCAATATTCAGACTCATCTAAAAAGGCATATTTTAGATTTGAGGGAAGTGGTTTAAGTTCGGGTTTATGTACTTCTGCCTTGGCAGGAGCATCAATTAAGCTTATGAACTCCTCAACTTCTTCAGATGGTATCTCTTTTCCAGTCATGTCCTTTTCCAGCTCACTGATCTCAAAATTGTCGTTCTCAGAGATATCCTCTAACAATAAAATTGCTTCTAAAGGATCCTCAATTATTGCTGGATACAGAGATTCATCAATGATTGAGTCGACAATGTCAAGGAAACAGCAAGGTTCTTCAAGCATAGGGCTCATCATTGCACTGTTTAAGTTGTAGGTGACTTTATCATCACCTACTTCTAGTGTCAATTTTCCATTCTTGACATCGATTACTGCTCCCGCAGTGTGTAGAAATGGCCTTCCTAAAATAATAGGGATTTGCGAATCTTCAGCCATATCCAACACTATGAAATCGACGGGAATGAAAAATCTTCCTACTCTAACAGGTACATCCTCTAAAACTCCCATAGGTTGTTTTAGAGAACGATCTGCCATTTGCAGGGTGATACTTGTGCATTTAAGAATTCCCATATTCAATTTTTCGCAGATGGAATAGGGCATGACGCTTACACTAGCACCTAGATCGCATAAAGCTTTATCAATAGTGTAGGTGCCTATAGTGCAAGGTATAGAGAAACTACCAGGATCCTTTAACTTAGGAGGGGAATTATTTTGCAATAACGCACTGCATTCAGCGGTGAATGCGATGATTTCAACATCATCTAAAGTCCTTTTCTTAGTTAAGATATCCTTCATAAATTTCGTATAAGAAGGGATTTGAGTGATTAATTCAGTGAAGGGAACCGTTACTTGGAGATTTTTGACTACCTCCATGAATTTGCTGAACTGGGTTTCCTTATGATTTCTCCTCAAACGTTGGGGAAATGGAACTTGAATTTTGATGGGTTCCTTTTCAGGTTCATCCTTCTTTTCAGGTTTGTCTTCCGCTTTCTTAGCGGTGGGTGGTTGAAAATCTTTTTGGCTCTCTACTTGTGTAGGCTCAACTGTTGGTTCTTTGGTTTGCTGAGGTTCCGTATAAGTGGTACCACTCCTAAGGGTGATAGCATTTGCAGTGTCCCTCGGTTGCTCACCATGAGGTGGCCTTGTTTTCTTTGGGCATTAGAGGCGGCCAATTGGGCCATTTGAGTTTCAAGCATCTTGATGACAGCACTTTGATCTTGATCACTCTTTTGAAGTTGAGCAAACATTGAATCTTGTTTTTGAACAACTTGTAGAAGCATGGATTCAGTTTTGCTCAAGCTTGAGTCATTAGGTTGGCTTTGAATTTGAGGTGGTTGGTGTTGAGGTTGATTTTGGTATGGTTGATTGTAGTTGGGTTGGAATGAAGGTCTCTGGTTTTGGAAACCAGGTCGATTGTAAGGCTTCTGTTGGTGTGGTATGAATGGTTGTTGAATTTGTTGTTGGGGATTTTGAATGTTAGTGCTTTTGTAGGACAAAAAAGGATGGTTTTTTGTGTTTTCATTATAGAAGTTTGAGAAAGCGTTGCCTTACCTATATCCTTGATAGGCATTGACTTGCTCTATTGAACTTCTACATTCTTGAAAACTATGCCCTCCAACCCCACATGTCTCACATACCACTACGTGGTTAGTGACGTTGATATGTTCCTTGGAATGGGAAGAGCTTCCTACTTGTTGCTGCAGAAGGGCTAATTGGGCTTCCAGGAGTGCTACTTTACTTGAATCATCCTGCTTGGCTTTGAGTGGCATAGCACGCGAATTGCTATACTGAGAATCATGGATTGCCATTGACTCATAGTCGTACTAGCTATTTCTACATCGAATTGATCGAAACGACCATTGTTAGCAGAGTCGAGGATACGACGCGATTCGCCACAACAACCGTTGTAGAAGGTGATAGCTAGGAACCATGAATCAAGGCCATGATGAGGGCATTCTCTTTGTAATTCTTTGTATCTTTCCCATGCCTCATAAAGGCTTTCGTCGCCTCTCTGACGGAATCCAGTAATTTGGCTCCGTAAGAGTGCGGTTCGTTCTGGTGGGAAGTACTTTTGATAGAAAGCAAGAGCTAGACCATCCCAGTCGACTATTCCTAAGGCGACTCGGTCAAGACTATTAATCCAGAGTTTTGCCTTTCCTCTTAAGGAGAAGGGAAAAAGCATTTCTCTACGCTGCTCTTGGGATACTCCAGTTTGTCTAATCGTGGAGCAATAGTCACAGAAGTTTTGGATATGAAGGTTGGGATCTTCTGTGGCATTGCCACCAAATTGATTTCTTTCTATTAGATTGATGAAGGCAGGTTTGATTTCGAAGTTTTGGGCTGTAATTTGAGGTGTAGCGATACCCCTTGGAAGTGTATCTGCGGTGGGTTTGGAATGGTCGGAAAGTCGAACCATTTTTGTTTGTGAAGATGAAGATGGAATGTTGGTTGAAAGTTGATTGGTTTTTGGAAATGGAGATGAGAATGGATCTTCTTCTCCTTCAAGATTAGGTAAGATATCCGAGTATTTCTCACGAATACGATCTAAACTTGAAATATCAGAAGCTTTTGAAATTTCGTTGAATAGCTTTAGTTTCCTACACAGAGTTCTTTCTAGTTCGGGGTCTAAAGGAATAGGGGTCCCTAGTCTAAAAGATCTGGGCATAAGATGGAAAGCTAAGATGAAAAATCAAGAGAGGTCTAAAGGAATTTGGGTTCCTAAAGACTAGATAAAACTAATTGCGATAATAATCACAAGAAAAAGGAAAATTAAACCGTGCTCCCCGGCAACGGCGCCAAAATTTGATCGGGCCTGTCGCAAGCCCAATGCAAAGATAATTTACCCAGACTAGGCTAATAACAAATTAATGTAATTAGGGAAGTAGGGGTCGATCCTCAGGGAGATGGTATTTCCTATGGATTGTGAATCGTCTCACAATTGAGTTTTATCTAACGATTTTCTAGGTTTTGAGGTTTTGAATTCTAAACTAATAAAGAACATAAATAAAAACAAAATAAAAGCAAACTAAAATGAAAACAATAAAGCAAATGATGAATTAACAATAATGAGAAGCATCTAGGGAAATAGGTTCACACATGTAGATTGACATATTGATGAAATTGGATTTAGGATACGCAAATAATTCATTGCGAGTTCGTAAGAATGATGTGTTCATTACAATCATAGATCAGATGGTCTAGCAAGCTTTTAGGCGATTTACTAGGTCTTAATCCACCATGTCACGCTTTGTCTATTCAATTCTCGTATGTCTACTTTGGAAAAGAATTCCATACTAGTCAATGATTTTGATCAGGAATCGTCAACTATCGTTAAAGTCCAAACATGCATAGACACAATGTTTTAAAGGCACAATTTCTTTTATCCAATTATCATCTTTTAATCAATCCAACATGGCTACCCTACACCCTAGATAGGTGACTACTCACTCATGATAATATTTATGTCTAAGATGATATTAACAATGAAAACTAGGATAGACATGTTTAGTTGTTTTTGACAATAATTTAGACTCTTTATAAGGCGATAATAACGACGCTAATTAACAATCTAAGGAATGAAATTACGATTATAACAATATGAAAATGAATCTAAATGATATGAATATAAAATAACAATCAAATGGAAAACAATAAAGGATAATAAGCAAAGGATAAATTAGGAATACCTAGATGACGATCAACAACGAAAGTGATAACGATAATAGAAATCCCTTGCATAGAATAATCGTTCCTTGAATTACAATACTTGTACCCAACAAAGTAGACTACAAAGATTGAAATTCTTATTGATCTAAGCTAATGTTGTGATATGAAATGGACAGAAATAAACTAAGAACAAAAGACAAAAGAAGAAAATAATCTAAACTAGAAAGACTAAAAACTAAAGAGAAAATGTAAGAAGATTGTTGTATGAGAAGTAGATGATTGTGTGAGATGATATGAGAAGAGGGGCTGGAGCATCTATTTATAGTATTAGGGTTTCGTGGAGAAGAGGTCGGGCATTAAACACATAGGACAAAAATAGGAAGTTGAAGCCGTTTTCTCGAATCAGCAGGGATACCCGATCGGGTACACACTTACCCGATCGGGTAAGTGGACATCTAGAAGCTCTTGACTAACGTTTCATCTTCCTTTGCTTTGACTTGACTTCCATCATCCCCCTTGACCTCTCCAATCGGGTTTGTTGATAGGGTTTGATGCTAGGCGATGAATTCTTCCGCCTAATTGATTGATCTTCCGACAACTACGAAACTGTCTTTGCGTCTTCTCTCTTTCGAATTAGTGAACCTTCTTGAAATGCCTTTCACTTGGTCAAGCTTGCTTATTCAAATCGTCGGGTTCTAGGCAAATGCTCGGGAATATAGAAAAAGGGCGTAGAAACGTCACTTTCCCTACAAAACAGGTTAGAACACAGGAATTCGCCTAGAAGACGATATTAGCTCATAAAATGGCTTAACAAAGCACAAATTACATACAGAACCGAGCTAAATTGGGGGTTAAAATCATACAAATATTCACTTATCACATTAAGATCAGTCCGCATAAGGTTCTCTCAAAGTCCCCTCATCACCAAGTCATTGTTAATGCCTTGGTGAATCCTAATCTCCCTCTCCAAAGCCGGATCATAAGTTAAAGCAGGTGGAGGGTAAGGGTAAGGAGCTGGGGTGGGTGCAGAGTGTGGAGTCGGGGTGGTGGTAGTCTGAGCAGAAGAGGATGGGGTGATCCGCCGACGAGGTCGACGGTTCTCGACCAAAGTAAAAACAAGCTCACGTGGAACCACATAAGAGCGAGGGGGAGGGGTAGGTCCAGTCTCGGGATCATGGGTGGGCAACCGCTCTGTAGAAGGTAGATGGTTATCCCTTTCGGGAAGAGCTATCCACCAGGATCCTCGTACTCGCCACTGAAATCTAGCGTTTCCTAACGCATTAATCCAACAAAATGTGTGGCGCAAGTACTCCTCGTCTATTCTAGGGGCATGAATCGGGGTCATTGGTGTATATCTACGGTCTCCCCCAAACCCTGCAAGTCGCCTAGCCAACCTAGTGACTAAGGCACCACAATCTAAAGAATGTTGGGTGGGGGAATTAACTCTCCAGAAAGCATAGCACACCAAACTGACCGGGTGGAAATAAAAATCATTCTCATGCTTGGGGTTGAGGGTAGATGCAAGTAATAAAACCTCATGAGAATTTAACTTACTGAGGTTCTTCCTAGCAAACAAAAGGAGGCTAAAGAAACGCAAAAACAACCTTAGACAAGGATGCTGCACATCATTCACCGCCATAGCATTAACACGCGCATCAGGAATACCAGTAAAGAGAGTAAAATAATCAACGGCTTGGAAACCGGAAGAAATAACAACAAAAGCATCATCGTCACCAAGAGAAAGACCCAAATGATTAGCCAATTCAGCATATGTCAACACAAAATCCCTATTTAACAACCTAAAAGACACACGTTTATTTAACTCGTCCCAATCATAGGAACTAAAAATTTCTAGTGTCAAAGGTCGATATGAAAGTTCATTGAGGGAATATAACCAACCAAACCCAATTCGGTCAAACATATCAAATATAGCATTACCAAAACCGAGGGCCCGGAGAACGGCGGGGCACACACACAACGAGTAAGGTCCGTAGGACGACCCATAAGCATAGCAAAGCGATCATGTTGTTCCTCTATGCTGAAAACGATCCAAGGATAAGTGGGATTACTAGGAATCGCTTCTATTTCGGGTTGTCGAACAAGACGGGGTTCTCTACGACGCTTGCTAGTTCCTACTTGTCTAGACATGGCTAATTGAAGTAAAAAGAACACACAAACACTACAATATGCTCAAAAAGACAGATTAGCAAACCCTAATTCGAAAAAAATCAAATTTTGAGTCTAAAGCGCAAGAAAGACGGAGCAATTAGTAATGCAAGAGTGATTAATTACTAAAGAACAAAGCAAGAAAACAACAAACAATGAATTAGAAGTACAAAATTGAAGAAATAAGAAGCAAACCCTAAATCACGTTTTGGGCAAGATAAGAGAGCAAAAATACCAATTTCTTCACAAATTGCACTTAAAATAGGTAGAATAATGATTGTTGATGCTAGCTTGATGAAGAATTGGTGATTAGAAGTGGATTGAATGAGGTTTATGAGAGAATAAGGGGGTAAGAGAAGCAAAGGGAACGAAATAATGAAGAAGAATTGAGAAAGAATTGGGAAAAACCTGTGTTATGAGGCAGCGGACCGGTCCGGACCGGGCGACTCGGTCGAGCAAGGGGAGCCTGCTCGATCGAGCAACCTAGAAAATCTTGATTTTTGAGTCTGCTCGTTGGCTGGATGAATGGATGGTTGAATAACTCGATCGAGCAAGCCAGGCTGCTCGATCGAGCAACCCTTTAATTTCTTGTTTTCCTCGTTTTCTTTTCTTTTCTCCTTTCTTTCTTTTCGTTCTTCATTATTAACGCGACTTCCAAGTTTATTAGCTGCAAGCACTCAATAAAATTGTTAGATTGCTCCCTCACCGCACTCAATAAACCACAACTATATTAACTATCCAAACTAAATCTAATTAAACTATAACATTAATAATTAAGCTAATTGAAATAAAATTTACAAATGAACTACAAGTAAATGCCGGGTTGCCTCCCGGTTAGCGCTGGTTTATATCGGTCCCGCACGACCGTGTTACCTCAAAGTCATGGGGATTTATCAAGAGCGAAAAGGTCGACGACCTCTATCACTCCTATAAATGCTCCATCATAATAGATCTTCAAGCGTTGACCATTGACTTTGAAAACTTCACCCTTGTCGGTTTGCAGCGTAACCGACCCAAACTTGTTTACCTCGGTAACTGTGAAAGATCCCGACCATCTGGACTTGAGTTTACCTGGAAACAAACGCAAACGGGAGTTAAATAATAATACTTTATCACCAATTTTAAATTCGCGCTGCAGGATATGCTTGTCATGCCATTTCTTTGTCTTCTCCTTGTAAACCCGAGCACTATCATAGGCATGCAATCGAAACTCATCAAGCTCGTTCAATTGCATAAGTCGTTTCTCACCCGCTAGTGAGGGATCCATATTAAGCTCTTTTATGGCCCACATAGCCTTATGCTAAAGTTCTACCGGTAAATGGCACGCCTTGCCATAGACTAACTGGTACAGAGAAGCACCGATTGGAGTCTTAAAAGCAGTTCTATAAGCCCATAAGGTGTCATCGAGCTTACGACTCCGATCCTTTCGAGATTTACTTACAACTTTCTCAAGGATAGACTTGATCTCCCTATTAGAAACCTCTACCTGACCACTTGTCTGCGGATGATAACTTAACCCCCGACGATGTGTAACGCCATATTTCTTCAATAAAGAGTTAAGATGACGCTCATTGAAATGCTTTCCTCCATCACTAATGAGAGCACGAGGAACTCCAAATCGTGGGAAAATGATCTTCTGAAACAATTTAACAACTGCTTTGGCATCGCAAGTGGGGGTGGCAATGGCTTCCACCCATTTGGAGACATAGTCTACGGCTACTAGAATATATTGGTTACCATGGGAAGATGGGAATGGCCCTTGGTAGTCAATACCCCAAACATCGAATATCTCAACTTCCAAAATACCCGTTTGAGGCATCTCATGCCTTTGCAAAATATTACCCGTCCATTGACACGCGTCACAAGAACGGACAAATGTAGTAGCATCCTTGAGAATAGTCGGCCAATAAAAACCCGACTGCATAACCTTAGCAAACGTCCTTGAGGCACCATGATGACCGCCATATGAAGAAGAGTGACAATGAGAAAGGATGGCATGTACCTCACCCTATGGAATAAATCGTCGATAAATGCCGTCGGCACATTCCCAGAATAGATAAGGATCATCCCAAAAATACCTCTTGACATCGTGTTGAAACCTCTTCTTTTGCTGATAGGATTGATCCGGAGGCATAATTCCCCCAACCAAAAAGTTGGCATAATCGGCAAACCACGGAGTTTACATGGTAATGGCAAGAAGATGATCATCAGCAAACGAATCATCATTGAGGATCGAATCGTCCCCTTCAAACCTTAAACGAGACAAATGGTCAGCAACCACATTCTCCGCACCTGACTTATCCCGGATCTCCAAATCAAATTCTTGTAACAACAAGATCCAACGAATAAGCCGAGGTTTGGCTTCCTTCTTAGCCAAAAAGTACTTTAGTGCTGCATGATCAGTGTAGACTATCACTTTAGAACCCACAAGATAGGCTCTAAACTTATCCAAAGCGAAGACAATCGCAAGTAACTCTTTCTCAGTGGTAGCATAGTTAACTTGCGCATCATCCAAAGTCTTATTGGCATAGTAAATTGCATGTAGCACCTTATCCTTCCTTTGCCCCAAAACAGCCCCAACTGCATAGTCACTGGCATCACACATTATCTCAAACGGCAATGTCCAATCAGGAGACTGGATAATAGGAGCTGAGATTAGAGCTTGTTTAATCCTGTCAAAAGACTTAACACACTCATCAGTAAACACAAAAGGGGCATCCTTCTGGAGAAGCTTAGTCATTGGTTGATCAATATTCGAAAAATCCTTAATAAAACGGCGATAGAACCCCGCATGACCAAGGAAACTTCTAACACTTTTAACATTCACCGAGTACGGTAATTGCTCAACCACTTCTACTTTAACTTTATCCACTTGGATGCCTCGTCCAGACACCAAATGACCAAGTACCACCCCTTCAGTTACCATAAAGTGGCACTTTTCCCAGTTTAACACAAGATTGATTTTCTCACAACGTTTTAAGACCTTAGTCAGATTAGCTAAACAACTATCAAAATCGGTCCCATAAACACTGAAGTCATCCATAAAGACCTCCGTAATAGACTCGATATAATCAGAAAAAATAGCCATCATACAACGTTGAAAGGTGGCGGGGCATTACATAACCCAAAAGACATTCTTCGGTAAGCAAAGACACCATAAGGGCATGTGAAGGTAGTCTTTTCCTGATCGTCAGGATGAATGGGGATCTGAAAGAATCCCGAGTAGCCGTCTAGATAACAAAAATATTTATGACACGCTAGACGCTCTAACATTTGGTCAATATAGGGAAGAGGGAAGTGGTCTTTCCTAGTGGCTACATTCAGCCTCCTATAATCAATACACATCCTCCACCCTGTCACTAATCTAGTAGATATGAGCTCGTTTTTCTCATTAGTGACGACCGTAGTCCCTCCCTTCTTAGGGACTACCTGAACAGGACTAACCCACTTGGAATCCGAAATATCATATATGATTCCGGCATCTAACAATTTCTGCACCTCTTTTCTAACTGCCTCTTGCATAGTGGGGTTCAAACGACGCTGACTCTGCCTACAAGGTTTATGGTCTTCTTCTAAGTGGATACGGTGCATACAAAAGTCAGGACTAATACCTTGTAAATCATCAATACTATAACCTATAGCCTTTTTATGCCTTTTTAAAACTACCAACAAATCAGAAAGTTGGCTTTCAGATAGGCTAGCACTGACAATTACAGGATTCATCTCATGGGAATCAAGGAAAACATACTTAAGATGAGAGGGGAGGGGTTTAAGTTCAGGTTTCTTTACCTCGGTAACCTTAGGGGGGTTACCTAAGCTATAAACCTTCTGTAACTTGCAGTCCTCTCCTGTCAGCAGTTTTTCCATCTCAACTACTTCTTCACTCCGTGAGCTTCCATTTTCAGCAGTGCTGGAAACTAAAGCGATCTCCAGAGGATCCCTATTCAAACACAAAGAAAGACAGTCATCAATAGTTAAATCAAAAATATCGACTCTATGACATGTCTCTTCTAACATGGGGTGTTTCATTGCATTATCTAGGTTGAAAGTGATTGTGTCATCCCCCACCGTTAGTGTAAGTCTCCCATTCTTAACATCTATAACCGCCCCCGCAGTATGGAAGAATGGTCGTCCCAAGATGATAGGAATTTGGGTGTCCTCAGCCATATCTAAGACAACAAAGTCAACTGGTATGAAAAACTTCCCTACTCTAACCGGTACATCTTCTAAAATCCCCAAGGGGTGTTTAGTAGAACGGTCGGCCATTTGTAAGGTCATGTTTGTAACAGTAAGTTGACCCATATTTAACTTTTTGCATATAGAAAATGGCATAACACTAACACTAGCCCCTAGATCACAAAGAGCTTTATCTATAACTAAGCAACCTATATTACAAGGAATAGAAAAACTCCCTGGATCTTTGAGCTTAGGTGGTGATCTGGATTGCAACACAGCACTGCATTACTCAGTAATGCAACCGTCTCCACTTCATTAAAGGATCGTTTCCTTGTCAAGATGTCCTTCATAAACTTTGCATAAGCCGGCACTTGAGTGATCAACTCAGTAAAAGGAACACTCACTTGCAAGTTCTTGACTACCTCCATAAACCTCCCAAACTGTTTATCAAGCTTGGATTTATGTTGGCGGTGCGGAAAGGGAAGTGCAATGGCAATTGGCTCGGCTTCCTTGGCTTTTGAAGATGAATTAGAAGTATTATCGGCCTGATCATGGGTTGCTCAATCAAGCAGAGGGGTTGCTCGATCGAGTTTTTCGGAACATGAACTTTCAGGAACTTTTCGAGCAGAATTTTTCAGGAATTTCATATGTTGCTCGATCAAGCAAGAGGGTGTTGCTCGATCGAGCAACCCCTTTTTCAGCCTCTTTTTCGTTGTTTTTCTAATTTTGACCAGCAACTTTCATACTTTCATCAGTTTCATCCCTTATCATTTCAGGGCCTTTGTAATGGGTCCCACTCCTCAAGGTGATAGCATTGGCTTGTTCATGTGGAGGGTGTCCTTGAGGAGGAAGATTACCTGGTTGTTTATGTGGATTTTGAATTGACAATTGGGCAATTTGAGTATCAACCATCTTGTTATGAGCTAGCAATTGTGAGATCTGAGAATCTTTCTTTTGTTGTATCATAAGACTTTGCTGCAACATGGCTTTCAGTTCCGCCATATCATTACTTGGAGGTGGTGGAGGTGGGGCTTGTTGAAAGTTATGGCCTCCTTGATTGGAACGATTATAATGACCTTGAGAATTGCGATTTTGAGGAATCACATAAGAGGAACCTTGTTGCTGAGGTGGCGGTGGGGTAGGATTGAGAACATTATGACTTCGGTAAGTGAAATTTGGATGCTCTTTCGTCCTTTCATTGTAAAAGTTGGAGTAAGGTGTACCTTGCTTAAAGGATTGAAAGGCAAGTACTTGCTCAACCGTACTCATACACTCAACTGCATTATGCCCCATAATACCACATCTTTCACAGGCTGGCTCTTGTTGAACCATGGCATGAACCGTTTGTTTATTTTCCAAGGACTTTGAAGTTTGTAACTCGCCAATTTTGATAGTTAATACCTCCAACTGAGCTGCAACTGCATTATCCGAACCTCCTCTTCTCCCATTACCCCTAGAATTTCCATACTCAGCAGTGTGATGAGTAGCCATCTCATCAATTAACTTCCAAGCATTGGCATCAGTAGTGTTATTTTGGAATCTCCCATTAGCAGTAGAATCTAGCAATGTTCTCTGATCATCATATAACACATTGTAAAACTGGTTGCATAAGAACCAAGTATCAAAACCATGATGTGGAACAGACTTGACAAGCTTTTTGAAGCGAACCCATGCCTCATTGAAGTTCTCAGTGGGACTTTGTTTGAAACTTGTGATTTGACTTCGAATGACATTGGTTTTCTGTGGCGGAAAATATCGGTGATGCCAATTGCATCCATATCTAGCTCACTCATTCAATCTTCTGCCCCGTCTCGTAGTAAAAAGGGAAACAACACCAACTTGATATGATCTTGCGTTACCCCACCCGTTAAAGGAATAGAGCAACAATAGTTGGTGAATTTCTCCATATGCTTAACAGGATCCTCCGTAGGGCTTCCTCCAAACATGTTTCGCTCCACCAAAGAGATATAAGACAGACGAATCTCAAAAGTACTATTGCCCGTAGTAGGGAGTTTAAATCCCTTCGGAATAGATGCAACGGTAAGCTCCGAATGGCTGGCTAGAGTAGGCATGGTTGTAGTAGGTGCAGAAATAGGTGTATCCTCTTCTAAGGATAGTTTTTCTGCGACGAATTCGGCGTAAACTGTTCCAAGCGTACTCAAGTCTTCCGCTTCTTGAATTTCCTTCCAAAAGTTTCGTCTAGCTCGGAGAGTCTTCTCTAGTTCGGAATCGTAGGGCACGAGAACGGACCTAGAACACCTGGGCATAAACAAAAAACTAAAGAAAAGGATGAGAACCGTCTCAAGGAACTTGGGTTCCCTGAGACAAAAAAAGACAAACTAAGTAGAAACAAACGGAAAACTGTTGCCTCCCCGGCAACGGCGCCAAATTTGATAAGGGTAAAGTCGCGTCTCCTTAATCAAAGTAAACCTAATTCACTACTAACTAATAGTCAGCGGTAAGCAAGGTATCGAATCCACAGGGAGGCGGTAGTATTCTAATCTGTTAAACTAGGTTTGTCTCTATAGTAACAATTTCGGGGTTTGAGATTGTGGTTTCTAAACTAATAGCAATTAATAACAATAACTAATGGCAAACAATAACAACTAATAGTAATAACAACTAATAATAAGCAATAACAACTAATAATAAAAGGTTGAAAACAATGAGATTAAAAGTTTAGGGTCTCAGGTTCACTAGGATTATTGTTCAGGGGTAAGGATGTAGTTAACTATCATGCAATAAAGTTATCTAAGGTCACAAGATCGGTCGATTCAATTATTCCCTTTAGATCTACAATTCAACATGCGATCGCTATCATTAAACGAGTTCTATTCAATTATCGTAGCCTATCTTAGTCTTAACCCGGTCGGTGTTAATCCTAATTCACGAGACTAGTTAATTAATCCTGGCCAGTAATCAAACAACTAGAATTAAAACGATAATCAAACGATAACCATGCAATTGCAATTCAATTAATTAATCTACCCCTTCTAATAATCCTAGATTCCCTTTCAACCCTAGAAAGGAATTTAGCTACTCATAACGATATAAACAACAACAATAATAATTAAAGTAAACATGATTAACAACTATGAATGGATGAACAAATAATAATTAAAGATTAAGAAGGTAATTAACTGAATAACGAAGGAAGATTTAAGAATACCGATTACAAGTTGAACTAAAGACAATCGTCTTTGATGAATAAAATCCAGAGGCAAAGAAAGCTAAATTAGGTTTTCTAATATTAAAGCATAAGAAAGCACACCTAATTATGAAAGACGAGCTTTCTATTTATAACAAAAATCTAATTAATTAGGTTAAAGTTTAGGAAAATATGAAAAGCCGCCGAAAAGCTAGGTTGCTCGATCGAGCAAGGGACTTCTGCTCGATCGAGCAAGGGACTTCTGCTCGATCGAGCAAGGGACTTCTGCTCGATCGAGCAAGACAACAGTGCGACTCGATCGAGCAAGGCCTCTTGCTCAGTCGAGCATCCTTCATTTAAGCTCGTTTCTTCGTTTTTTCTTCATTTCTTCTCTTTCGTTCTCGATTTCCGTGCCTAACCTTCTATGATCCGACTCCGCCATGCTTCATATCTACTCAAAAAGGTCCAAATGCATCCAATTTGCATTAAAACATAACAGAAGCGGCAGAAACGATATTCTAGCTAAAATAGCATAGAAATAAGTAAGGAAAGACGGTAAATCGAGTTATATGTGTCTAAGGGAAGCATAAAATATGTATATAAATAATGAGCATCACATGCTTGTAAGATCGAGAGCCTCAAGCTATGCTAGAACTTGCTTGTTTGTTGGTAGACGGACTTAGTGTACGAGAGATCTAGCTAGTGTCGGTCTATGGTGGGGTTGTGAGATCGAGAGCCTCAACCCACTTTTCAATCATGTCTAATTAATACCTTTTTAGAAACGTTTATTTTCTTCATATAAATTATAGGCATATAATTATTCTTAACTTTTATAATTATCTAGTTTAATACATAATACTATTAAGAGTAGGTATTTTTTTCTAAATATATTCAATATTGCAACGCTATACAAAATATTGGATCGACCAGTTTTTAGACGTACATACAAGTAGTGACTATATTGATATGATAATCATTTGAGTAATTAATAATGTGATAAACTATGGTTTAAAATATAGGAAATGAATTAAGGAAATGAAGGAAATGAATTTGGACCACACATTTCTTCCCCTTTCCCTTTTACACCAACATTAAGGAAATGAATTTGGACCACGCAAAACACACTAACCCACATACAAATGAATTTAGACCACACAAAACACACAACCCCACATCCGAAAAGGGAAAGAGGGAAGAAAACCCGACTTACTTAATAAGGAAAGAGGGAAGAAATGATCGACTAGGAGGGAGTATATAATAATATTTTAATTTAAAAATTTTTAAATTTAAATTATTTTTATCATTTATTTTTGTCTTAATTGCTTTAAATACAAATTTTAATAAATTTATCAATTTTTAGGTGGGGTCATGGGTATGGCGGATCGTTACCCTACATGTGAAGATTATTATTGGGTCGGGTCGCCTTCGAATTTGGGCTTAAAATATTTGATTATTTCTTGGGTTATTCTAAGTGGGATTCAATTAGTTATTCTGGACGAATCATATTTTGACAGCTTCAATGTGAGAGGTTGTTTGGTTCACCATGTGAAAATATATTTACTGTTATGAAATATTATTTTATGAATGTCCATATCTTATATGATTCTAGAATAGATAATCTTGTAAACTATCAATCTCATTGTATGTGTGTATATATATACTGCTCATAATGGAATACAAAGACAGTTCTGTCTCTAGCTTCTCTCTACACTTATATCTTCTCTTTATTTCACAACATTAAGATGTATAAAGATGTTAATTTAAACATAAATAAATAATATAAGTATATTGAGTTTTGGAAAGTATAAAAAGGCAAATAACACAAGATTTACAAAAGATATAATATTTCATAATTTTTAATTTGTTAATTTAATCGTATATTAACGCTTTTAATTGACATTCTAATCAAAGTTTAATGTTTAGTTAAATATATAGGTCTAAACAATTAGATAATCAACAAATATAAAAATTAAATTTTATTTAATGCAAATATGTAATATATTTATGAACAATTAGTAACATAAGTAATTTTGTAAGTATTGAAAATAATTGTAGCAACATTCCATTGAGTAGTAAAATTAACGATAATAGTAGCGGTAGTAGTGAAAGTATAACAACAACATGAGTAGTGAAATTCACATTAACGACGACGAAAACAGTGAAAGTATAGCAGGGACGAGAGTAGTGAAAATACAACAATGACGACGGGAGTAATGAAGTTATATCAATAATAACACCGAATGTTGTGAAAGTTTAAAATACATAAGTTTGATAAATTTAACTAGAATAGTAAATTTAACCGTAAAAATAGTAGGAGTAGTTGAATAAGCAATAAAAATCGCAGGAGTAGATAGTTAACATACTAGTAATAAGAAAGGATGTCGTGAAAGTAATAATATCAACAGCGGGACTGTATCACATAAATAAAATTTAAAGATATCTTAGAAAAATATATCATAATTGCAAAATGTTATGAGTTAGGGAAATATTAGGTAGTTTTATTTCATTGAAAATTTTAAATGGTATTACATGTCATTTTCATTTTTCAACAAACTAAAAGTTAGGGAAAAGAGGTGACTTAAGCCACTTTATTGGTTAAAATAGTTTACTTTTTATTTTCAAAAAGCATTTAAAGACAATAACACATAACTAATAATACAACATTTCTTAATACAATTTTAATTCATGGAAATTAAATTAGAGATATCAACATGGTACCCCATGTTTTTCCAAATTGTATGGTGTACCCCTCGTTTTGAGCTAAAAATCTTTGATAGTCTATAATTCATGCTCACGATTTTCGTAAGGGGACGACTCTTTTTTTTTTTCCTTTCAAATTGATACCATCAGAAAAGCTTCCTTGACCAATTGGGTAGATCAAGAAAACCGTAGTAACCGCCGCAACCGTCGTCTATACGAGATATTCGATTTGAAAAATAAGTATTGTCACTTTATGAACTTATAACACGAGTTATGGTCGTTCAAACGTTTTAAACAAAATAAACTTTGAATTGAATGACTATGTCTCATGGTTACGAATTCATAAGGTAAGTATTTTTTTTTTTCACATCGACGGTCAAATATTTTTAGTTAAAAAAGAGGGGTACTATAGAATTTGGAAAAACATAATGGTAACATGTAGAATATTTCAATAAATTAAAATGACTTATATTTGAACGGAGAGAATATTATAATAATAAAAAAATACAATTAATATAAGAGTTGGAGTGGAACAAAGGGCTTTTAATGAATCAATAAGTCTTGCTTAAGTCGAGTCAAATATTTAAACATGATGGTAATAAAGTCAAAATATTTTGTATTTTCTAGGTAATAAGTAGCTAATTTGATATGTATTTGACCCGTCTTTAGTTTAGAATAAATAGTGTCGTCTTAAATGAGAATTTGTGTTTACGAATATTTCCAACTTTGGAGTTTTTTTAACACGCTGGACTTCAAGTCTTGTACTCCGCAATGATTATATAATACATTTTATGCCACAACAGTGTTTTTGACAATGAATATTGTCTCACGAAATTAGTGGATGATCCAATATGATGAACAAACCAATCTGTACGCTAACTAATAAGTCTTGCAAAAAGAGACTTGTTTATAACATGCCGATTCATCGTAAGGTTAAGATGGGTCAAGTTTTCTAAAAAAAAGAAGTAAAGGGGCAAGTCAAGGGTAAATGGATCCCCTCACTTACCTTGGTACTTACTTATTGTAAAGAAATTTGACGCGTCTTAAAGCTTACAATGAATCACTTTGTTACAAATGAGAATTTGCACGCTAAGAAAGACCTTGACTAATACTCTCACGACTTGGAAAGTTAACTAAGTCACACAAATCCCAACTTAAGTGGCTAAGTTCAGTAATGTCGCACTAAAACACTGCTATAAAACCAAATCATAACAAAACAATAATCTTAATAACATAAAACATCACTCCATAAAATCTCATTGCATGAACAAAATGTCACGTAATAATAATATCCATAATTTCCACCTTGTATTCCTCTTATTATTCAGCCTTTCAACCTTACAAACAATCTTAGCAGTTGATTACACTGTAACCAACAATGCACCCACAACACAAGGTGGCATGGTCTTCACTAACCAAATAGGCGACTCTTACGCACAACAAACCCTTTCAAGCGCCACTGACTTTATATGGCAAATATTCCAAGAAACCGACGACTCGGACCGTAAATCCGTGGACCAAATCGACTTAATCATCGTCCCTAGCCTACCCCCTAACGTCGTGGCTGAGACGGGTAACAATCAAATCCAATTTTCCGCGGAGTACCTAGCAGGATACTCCGGCGACGTTCAAGCAGAATTTACTGGGGTACTTTACCATGAAATGACCCATGTTTGGCAATGGGATGGTAATGGTCAAGTGAATGCACAAGGGAGAGGTGGGTTAATTGAGGGAATTGCCGATTATGTGAGGTTACAATCTGGGTACATACCAGATGGGTGGGCCCAACCCGGAGATGGGTCCAATTGGTATGATGGGTATGGCACCACAGCTAGGTTCTTGGAGTATTGTGATGGGCTTATGGATGGGTTTGTGGCCCAATTAAATATGAAGATGAGAGATGGTTATAGTGATGATTTCTTTCAGGATTTGTTGGGGGAGACTGTTGATCAGCTTTGGTCTGATTATAAGGCTGTGTATGGGAATTAAGCGTAAATTCTTGTTTAGACGGTTTTAAGTTAATTTAAACGCACCCACAATCAAATTAATTTAAATAATGATAGATTAAAAAGAAGATTGTGAGAGGTTGTAACTTACGACTGTCTTAAGCAAGACCTACTCGTCATTAAGTTATGGGACTATAAGTGTAATACTACGTATGATTTTAATGCTTATAAGGTTATCGGAATACCGTCTCTCCTTGTGATTTAACACGGAGATAGGCCGGTTTATATCCGACATGTTATTTCGTCATTTAGAGAAATCGTGAGTTCGCGAGGTAATGTTGTACTTAATTATAAGAAGAAACAGTTTAATCAAATGTGTTGTCTTTTTGCTAATCTTACTTCTATTAAAAGAGAAACATTTACTTAGCCCTTATTAAGCCACGTCTACAATTGCACGTTGATTATGCTGATGTCGTGATGACATCTTCTAAAACACAGATTTATGCAAAGTAGAAGATTCCTACAAATAATCAAAAGCATTTTGGTCACCTGTTTTAATTGAGCAAAATTATAAATTGAAAATAAATCACTTTTTCGGATTACAGTATTACCAATAAATAAAAAACACGAAACATAAAATAAAAATTCTTTTTTCTATTAAATCAAAGTTTTATAGTCACATTTGCAAATGACTTATTTTCATAAATATATTCACCAATAATTACACTCCTTCCTAGAACAAATAATTTCAAAACAATTTAGACCCCAATTCAATTAATACAATTAGCCAATTTGATCTAGAAGAATGCATTTTAGTAAATTACCCATGAGAGATTGAGAGATAATCAGGTGAAAAAATATGATTTACTACTGCCATAAAAAAGAAACAGCCAACCCAATTTAAGTAAAGAACAATGATTTTAAAACAATAATCTAACTACGGTAATGCTAATAAAATATTAATTGTTATAAAAATATCAAAAATCATTTTAAATTATATTTAAAAAAAAAACAATAATAACAAACTAATAAATATCTGTCAAGAAAATAATAAAAACTAACATCAGTAGATTTAATGCTTGGAAAAATAGGAAAAATAATTAATTATAAGAATTGATTCTTATCAAGAAGACCCGAAATTAGCATGACTGAAAATTTAGGGGAAAAAACGCAAATAAATATTGTAAAATGATCATCAAATGCATGATAAATCCTACTGTATAAAATTAGTGTAGAAGAATATCAGTATAAATGTCATCTAACAAGCAACCAGAAAAATCAAGAATAACGTCACCTTATAAACATAAATTAGATACGGGAACTATATTTTATCATATATACTATGAAAATGATATGGAGGGAGCCAGGTAAAGAAATCAAGATGGAGATTGAAGAGTCACAACTAGACCTGACAAATGGGTTAATCGGGTCAGGTTCAGGTCGGTCAGTTCAGGTTGGGTAAGTTCGGGTCTCTCATTGATTTCGGGTTAATTCGGGTCGGGTCGGGTCATTTCGGGTTTCGGGTTTGTTGTCAGGTCCGTTTCGGGTCAACCGGGTCGGGTTATTTCGGGTCGGGTCATTTTAGGGTCAAAGAATAAGAGACAAACGGCCATTTTAAGTCCTTTTGGTTCAATTAAAGTTATGTTTTGTCGGGTCATTTTCGGGTTGAGTGGTTTGAATCGGGTTATTTTCGGGTCGGGTCAGTTACGGGTTAAGAAAGATCGGGTCATGTTCGGGTTGGGTCGGGTCCAATCTGGTTTCGGGTCACATTGGGGTGTTGTAGTTCGGGTCAGTTTCGGGTCGGGTTGCTTTTGTCAGGTCTAGTCAAAACCACAGCTATGGTTAAAAGTGGGTTTATTTATTCAGAAAGTCCCATTGAAGATGAATTGACCCGTCTTAAGCTTAAGACGAATCGATTTGTCTTAAGATGGTCAAGTCCCTCTCACAAAGAGCAAGCTAAGTGAGGGGTATCATTTACCACCCACTTGTCATGTGAGGGGGATTTGACATGTCTTAAACTTAAGACGGGTCGCTCCGTATTCAATGAGAATTTGTGTTATTTAGGTGGCACCTATTCCATTTTAACCCTAGCTGTATAGAATCGAATGGACTCCGGGTAGAAAATTCTACAATAATTGGGCCGGATATATAACAATCATTCGACTATAATTTGAAGCACTTGGTCCTTAAATTAAAAACATTTCACTATAATAAATATCTCTGTCGGGTTACATGTCATCCGGGTAACAGGTCAAATTCAGGTTTCCAGTTCAAGTGTCCAACCACGTATTTTCTTTTTTTGAGAAGGTAAAATAACTAAATCGATCCTCTAGAATAAGACCAACTTATTTTATCCTTTCGGATAATAGAGGTGAGTTGAAGCCACTTGCTTTCAAAAACCACCTCGAAAGATTTGGACAAGAGTGTCCAATCAAGGCCATAAAGTCAGCAACTTTATTGGCCTCTCGGAAGCAATGTTTAATAACCACTTGATCGAAAAAGATAAGGTCTAAAACCACATCTTTGATAATACTCGAAATTTCCCAAAGAATTTGCCAAGTCTTCCGAATTGAGTTAATAACTTATCTCCTTCAATTATCATATTCGAAATTCTTAACGATTTAGCTGCTAGAACTCCTTATTTTAAAGCAAGGGCTTCTGCAACGAGAATGCTATTAAAACCACATGTTATAGCTCCTAATAAAATTACCTTACCATTATGATCCCTTATCGAGTAACCCAAAGAAGCTTTATTATCAACTAACTTAGATCCATCAAAATTTAGTTTAAGAAAGTTTGATGGGGTTTTTTCCCAAAGTGTCCGACCACGTATGAATTGGGTCATGTTAGCTGAATTAATTTTGCTAGGTCAAGTTACATTTTTACCAATTTAGAGAATAAGTTAGTTAAAGTAGTAAGAGCTCTCTTACTGCAAATAAGAAGTTGAGAGTTCGAGACTTACCCGCGACATAAGTGCGTTCAAGTGAACAAAAAAGAAAATATTTTTTCAAATCTACGTCTAATAAAATAGGCTACAAATTTTAAATTGGAAATCAAGGGATTTAACAAAATAATTTCTCTATTTCTGGTTATTTTGTGTACTTATTTCAATTGTAGTGTTTCAGTCAATTATTTACCTTTTTATTTTTGGATGTCTTTGGTGGGCAAGTTGATCCTCCGCACTCGATTTACTCAAATAACTGGGACGGAGGAAATAACATGATTATATTAGATAATTTATGCACTCTCTATCTTCATTGGATATATTTAACAAAATTACGTAATTCTATTAGATATATACTCTGTACGTTGGATATTACTAATAATCTAATTACAATTATTGGAAACGTTAGAACAGAGGAATGTAGTTATTGTTTTTATTTCTTGTCTCAATTACATAGTTGTGTGCATCAATATATAGCTAGTAGATATTACATATTTACGGAAAGGAATATTGTTAACAGCTATAATATATTTATACAAGGGAAGAATTATAAGTTGCCTTCTATGAAGATATGGAGCCAACGGCTCTATTGATACAGGATGACGTTATTACCCCCTCTCAAGTTGGAGCGTGGAGGTTTGAAACGCCCAACTTGGACAAGAGATCGTTGAACGGACCACGACCGAGAGCTTTGGTAAATATATCAGCAAGCTGATGTGTAGTATGGACGTAGCGAGGGGCGATAACTCCTTTTTGAATCTCGTCCCGTATGAAGTGACAATCAACTTCTATGTGTTTGGTCCGTTCATGGAAGACCGGATTCCGAGCAATATAAAGGGCCGATTGACTGTCGCATGATAGTGTGATAAGGGTCGTGTGAGGTGTTCCGAGGAACCCGAGAAGGCCCTTGAGCCATTTGAGCTCACACGTTGTGTATGCCATAGCCCGATATTCCGCTTCCGCGGAGGAGCGGGAAACTGTTGGTTGTTTCTTGGTCTTCCATGAGATGGGAGAGGAGCCGAGAAACACGAGATAAGCTGTGAGGGACCTACGGCTTGTAGGACAACTTGCATAGTCGGCATCGCAATAAGCATGTAGGGCCAAGTCACTATTAGAACGAAGGAGAATACCTTGTCCCGGAGATTTCTTGAGGTAGCGTATAACCTGGAGCGCTGCCTGCCAGTGCTCGGTAGTGGGAGCTTGCATGAATTGTGCTAAAATGTGGACAGAGTATAATAGTTCGGGACGTGTGATAGTGAGGTAAACCAGGCGCCCAACAAGGCGGCGATACGGTTGCGGGTCTGTCATGGGCGAGGCTGTGGACAAGCCCAAGCGGTGGTTGGGTTCCATAGTAATATTTGTGGGTCGAGAACCAAGGAGCCCGACTTCATCAAGGATGTCTAGAGCATATTTACGTTGAGAAACAAAAATACCTGTCGGATTCCGGGCAATTTGGAGCCCCTGAAAATATTTAAGAGCACCTAGGTCCTTCATGTGGAAGCATGTAGATAAATATGCTTTGAATTTATGGATGACAGGAGAATTATTACCGCAAATAACCAAGTCGTCGACATAGATAAGAACGTGAACTGCAACGTCGGGTTTGGTGATGGAAAAAAGCGAGTGGTCGTAGGGACATTGTGTGAAGCCGTATGTAGTGAGTGCGGAAGCAAGTTTGGCATACCAACATCGGGGTGCTTGTTTGAGGCCATATAAGGATTTGCGTAAGCGACATACTTTCCCATCGGAGGTGTGGGAAAAACCCGGGGGTGGTTTCATATAGACTTCCTCGGTAAGATCGCCATGGAGGAAGGTGTTATGGACATCCATTTGATGGAGTTCCCATCCTTTAGCCGCAGCGAGAGCAAGTAAGGTGCGGACTGTGACGAGTTTCACGGTTGGAGCAAACGTTTCAGTGTAGTCAACGCCTTCAACTTGACGATTGCCCATAACCACTAATCGGGCTTTGTACCGTTCGATTGTCCCGTCGGCATTGTATTTGATTTTGTATACCCATTTAGATCTGATCGCCTTTTTATTTGGTGGTAGTTGTTGAAGAGTCCATGTGTTGTTTCTTTCCAGCGCATCAATCTCGAGTTTCATGGCGTCTTGCCAGTGAGTGTCCTACATAGCCTCGTGAAAGGTACTAGGCTCGTGACTTTTGGTCACGGCGGACAAAAAAACTTGATGGTTAGGAGAAAATTGAGTGCAACTAACATAATGGGAAATCGGAAAATGTGTACTTGAAGAGGATGAGGTGGTGAGAGCATGAGTCGAGGGACGTTTGGAGTGTACCACAAAATCTTTGAGGTTCGAATTGGGGAGCTTGACACGATGGCCCCGCCCTAAGGTGGCAGGGGCGGGTGGGGGTGCAGGGGCCGAGGTCGTGGTGGAAGTAGGCTTAACAGTGGAAGAAGTGGGGTCGTCGTGGGAGACAGGTAGACCTGGCAAAACTGACCCGACCCGAATAACCCGACCCGATAAGGCTGACCCGAGACCCGAAAGCGACCCGGAATTGCCTGACCCGAGGATGACCCGAAACCCAAATTGACCCGACCCGACCCAGACCCGACCCGAACCTTGACTGACCCGAAAGAGACCCGACCCAAAATAACCCGACCCGAAACCACCGACCTACACACGACCCGATTTGAAATGACCCTAAATGACCCAATTTATTGTGATTAGGGGTGACAATGAGACGAGACGGCCCACGTGCAGCTCAAGCTCGGCTTGGTCCAAGTCGGCCCGTGCCAGTTTGCCTCTACACGGGCTTGACTCGAAAACTAACTTGATCATTTTGACCTGAAAATGGCCTAAATAAATCGGATATGTATCTAAAATAATCCGACCCAAAATGACCCATACCCGAAATGACCCAGACCCGAAGTGACCCAAACCCGAAACTGACCCAAACCCGAAAGCGACCCGACCCGACCTGACCTGACCCGAAAGATTGAGCAAACCCGAGATGACCCGACCCATATTGACCCGACCCAAACCCGACCCGTTTGACCCATTTGCCAGGTCTAGAGACAGGGGGTGTCTCGGTGATGACATGCGTGGTATGTGGAGTTGGGTCGTGAGGAGAGGCAGGGGAATTGGTCTGAGTAAGGACCACAATTTGGTCTATAGGTGTAAGATCATTATAGAAAAATGACGTGGAGTCACAAGTAGTATTGTGTATGGATTCGTATGGGAATTTATTTTCGACAAAAACCACATCACGTGACTCAAAGTAAGAGCCCGTATCGAGGTCATAAAGATGTCACCCTTTCTTACCAAAAGGATATCCAATAAAGATACACTTCCGACTCTTCGAAGCAAATTTATCGCGGGTACGATTTATAGTTTTGGCATAACATAAACAACCGAAAATAGGCATATGATCCATGGGTGGGGCGTTATTAAATAGGAGTTCATATGGGGTCTTACCATGAAGAAGATTAGATGGGGTACGATTAATTAAATAGACTGCGGTTAAGACACATTCTCCCCAAAAAAATATGGGTAGCGAAGCTTGAAATAAAAGAGCACGAGCGACATTTTGTTAAAAAAAGATGTAAGGCACGAAAATTCGGTGCCATTGTTAGTGCGTAAACATTTAATTTTCTTTGCAAATTGTCGGTCGATCATAGCGAAAAAATTTAAAACCTTTTGACGAGTTTCACTTTTGTGACGTAACAAATAAATCCAAGTAGAGCGAGAAAAATCGTCAACAATTATGTGATTTATTTTCAATACTATATTATTCTTGGTTTCAATATTTATTTAGTTAAAATGTTGAATATACAATCCCGTGTAATTTTGCACGGGATTAAAACTAGTATAAATATAAATAATACAAGATAATTATTGTAGAGCTATTAAATTTTTGTTATGTACACTACACGTACAGTTAAGCATTTTGTGATCGTATCTCTACCTACTTTGCTATTCTTATATTACTCCCCCAATAGGTTTTTTTAATGATTCCACACAATAAGATAATCCCCCTTACTAAAATAATAACTTAACTAAAATATTGATCAGTTTATAAATTTTAGATTTATACCAAATTTTTTTAATTAATTGATTATGGATTATAATTTAGAGTTTAGAAAAGATTATTGTTATTAAAAGATTATATCTTAATGAAATAAAATCTCATTTCACAATTTAACCAGGCTTCTTTTGAGGTTAAACTTGTGAGAATTATTATCCTCTTAGACTCCGTTTGATCAAACTAGCTGAAACTTAAAATATAGCTGAAAACTGAAAAGCTAAATTAAACATTAAAAGATAACATAAGGTAGCTGAACATTAGGAACTGATAAGAATATTGAGTTTATAAAAAAATGTTTGGCAAATAAGCTGAAAAGCTAGCTGATTTTTGATGAAATGACGTAACATTATATGAAAATAATTTAATATTATAGATTGAAATGGTAAATAAGAAAATTAAACAGCTCAGGTATCTGAAATCTGAAATGCTACCCTAAATAACATTTCATTCCAGGTAGATTTTTTTGTTCAAATAAGGTACTTCCCAAATAATTGCAATAAAATAAGTTCACTGAAATTTTAGTCAAATAAACTACCTGAAATGGCTTTCTAAACAGAGCCTTAGTATGTAGAGGATTTGTACGTGATTCATAAATGTTTGGAAGGTTACTGCCGCTTGACTACTTCTCCTGCTACCTTGAGTCTTCATCAGCTCATCAACTGGTTCAAGCAATCAAGGGTGACAAAGCTGGCTGAAGAAGAAGCGTAGGCGTGCCTTGATGTGCACAATTTACTTAATTTGGGCTGAGTGTAATAGATGCATCTTCAAAGGACTCTATACTGCTGCTCTAGGTAGCACGGACACTCCTACTAACCGGCCGTCCCATGTCGGACACCGTGTCGGACACACGGACACACCGACACCTATAAATAAGTAATGAGAGGTTGAAAGACTAAAAGAGATTGATTAGAAGATGATTTGAGTGAGAAATGAGAATAAATTATAATCAAAGTCAAATTTTACCTTCAATTATTTACATTTAATATCAAATATCAATATAAAAATAAAATCGTACATTATTTATAACTATAAAATATATATTTTATTAAATTTAAATGCCGTGTCCAGTGTCCTAAATTTCACGAGATGCCGTATCACGTGTCCGTGTCGTGTCCGTGTCCGTGTCCGTTTTCGTGCTACCTAGCTGCTGCTTAGACGATTGCATGGAAAGTAAAATATCTTGTTCTTCTTAGGCCTCGCCTGAAATGGGGGTAATTATTAAGAGAATAATAGAAACTATAACAAGAAGAAATGGGAGAAGATTGATGGTTTGTGGTAGTTGTGCAGGGTAGAGGGAAAAGGCGATGGAGAAATTATTACCTTCATATGAAGTCATGGAGGTAATGCACTACTTATGGGGGAGGTAGCTAGGGAACTTTTACACCCTTAATGTAAGGACTATTACACTATAATCCTTCATTTCTATCTCCAACCTCATCACTCTCCTCCATTTTGTAGTTAAATTAAGCTATATTACTCCCGTAATAATTACCTTCTTTCTGAGCGAGCCCTTAGAGTTACATGTCTCTCGGGATGATGTAGCCTAGTATTTGCTATTAATTTTTTCACAAATTCTTATTTAAGACGGAGGTATCCGTCTTAAGCTTAAGACGGATACCATATTCTCTCACAAAATACCCATCAAGGGTGAGTGGAGAAGCACATGGGGAGTGCCCACCTTGTCCCCTCTACCCATTCCTCTCACAAAATACCCGTTGCAAGATCCGACCCGTTTTAAGCAAAACCTACTGTAGTTTTTTAGGTGGCCTCTCTGGCTTTCCTTGTACGATTTGTAGGATCTAGTACTTAGCTCCCATCATTTTAATAAACGGTATTCCCATCCTAATTAGTTTTATGCAAAAAAAAACTTATTTGTGCGTGTTTGAAAAGACAAGAATAAAATATACGGTGTAAAATACAAAATAAGATAATAAAAGTCTCTTTATACACTTTATATTGTTCCTATATTATATTTTTTTAATTACCCATTTCATTTTATCATTTTCGTCACCTCTTACTTCTTCTTCATCATCTTACTTGCCAAATATTTATCCTAGTAAATAAAATTGTACATGTAACTAGACCTGGCAAACGGGTCAACCGAGTCGGGTTCGGGTCGGGCCAGTTCGGGTCGGGTCAGTTCGGGTCTTTCGTTGATTTCGGGTTAATTCGGGCCGGGTCAGATTATTTCGGGTTTCGGGTTTGTTTCGGGTTTGTTTCGGGTTAGTTGCCGGGTCCGTTTCGGATCAACCGGGTCGGGTTATTTCGGGTCGGGTCATTTTTCGGGTCAAAGAATCGTTATACCTATTAAAAAGTGAGAAACCCCTTAGAAACTATTCCCACAATAGTGTCACACATGCCTCTCACATGACCCTCTCTAAAAAGTGAGAAACCCCTTAGAAACTATTCCCACAATAGTGTCACACATGCCTCTCACATGACCCTCTCTATTACTAACCCTCATTTACTGCTAACCATAATTCACTTCCTTTTACCCAATTTCCCTCTACAACACTCATTTTTCCTGTCATGGTTTCGCTCCTGCCCATTCCTTTTCAGTTACAACAATTCCCCTCTCCTCTAATTTTGCTCTTACCTATTCGGCTATTCCCCTATCAATTGCAATCCAACAATTTCTAATCTTTGTAGTTTAAGATTCCTATTTTGGTCTTCGGTCTTACAGTAAAAAAGAGATTGGCTGATCTTGAGACGGATGAACGGTTCTCCAAGCTGGTTTGTGTTCTTTAAATTTCTGTATATGTATTCTTTAATGGTGTGAACAATTTTCTGTATTCTTTAATGGCCATGTTTATATTTGGGGGTCATTCTATGGGTTTTCTTTTATGGTGTATGTTGATGATTATGAAATAAGGAGTAATATATTACTTGATTTTTACCTTGTTATGTCATCAACAATTATTACCTTTGCTATTTTTTTAGTTAAACGCCAATCTAACCGCTAAAGATTGGATTGTCATGAGACTTTTATACATGAACCTGGCTTTATTTTTCAATGTTTTGTCCCTAATCTCCCCGTTATCATCACAGTGTTTACATGTGAATCATATAGAATATAATTAGGTCGTTGTTATGATCCTGATTTGTCTGGTGAAATCCTTTTATTTTATGCATATCAATTGGTTTCTCTTAAGACGGATTTACATGTCTTAAGAGTAAAGCGGATCAATAATTCACCACTTGGCTAGATAAGACAATTATTTTACTAATTTCTATAAACTTTTCTTTTGTTTTATCCATTATATTTGACCCATGTGTTAAGATTAAGATGGATATATCCGTCTTAGAAGAGAATGTCTTACTCTTTCTGTTAAGAATTTGTCACCTTACAGACCATTGGAAGTTGTAACTTCACAGGAAGCTCAGAACGAGGGATCTTTAGAAAGGCATAATTACCTTTTTTGCTATAATAGCCACCCTTTGAAGACTGAGGAATGGGGTCCAGAACTTCTCGAACCTCTAAAAGATCCCGCTCAATAAGAAACTCGACCAAAGAAGTCCCCCACAGAAAGGTGTTTAACTCACAAATGTTATAATAGCCACCCTTTTTTGCTATAATATGTTGTTACTCAAATCCGGATATATTATTGTCTCTGTCCGAAAGAAGAGGGATTCAAGCCCTTAGTCGGATGTGTGATAGTGTAAGTTATCGACATCTTTGGTGGTTAATCTCCATCTTAGTTTAGTCAGCCAAGCTCAACTCTAATATTAATACCTTACATAATGCAATTTCATGTCTACACAACTACTCCTGATATAGTATCACTATGCATTTATGCCCCTATAGTATAGATGAAATTTTACATCGCAAATTGCAACTGTTTTTGGTCTTTGGGAATAATAGAGACTGTGCCATTGTATTTAAGAAAGTTATGCGCCATGTAATAAGTAAGTTCACAGTCTATTTCAATACACCTTAGTTTTCTGATGTTTTTGGTGGGTGGTTACGCAATGGGTTAGTTGGTCGTTTTCGGGGCATGTATATTAGGATTTGTGTTTGAATGCTTTTGGGTTCTTTTTGAGTCCGGATCGGATCAACTTAAAGGGACTCTACTATGGATTCTTTTTTTTATCCTCTCGAAAGGTTTGGATCAGTTTTGTCAAGTCTACCGTCATGTTTACTTGTGATCTCTCTTGCATTTTGTTTTCCTTGATAAACAAATTTTACTTGAACTTTCATGTGACAGGTTGCTAACCCATGCACCATAGAAAGAAGGTTGACAAGATACTTTTACTCGAAGTAATAAGAGAAAATAAATAGGACTAAAGCGCTTCAGCAATTCACTCGTACGAGTGACTCTAAGGTAGATACATTCCAAGAGAAAATGGAGCATGTATGGCTTCATCTGGTTTCATTCTTTTCACGGATTGATGGCCCAACGAAACCGATGTACTCTCTTTAACTGTTTCACCTAATGCTACCACGACAACAACTGATCTAATCTTGCAATACCAACACAACCATGTCCTGGTTCGGGTTCATCAATTGCAAAAAACGAGAAGGCCCGAGGGGATCTAACAAACCCCACCACCTTTATATAATTGCTTGATAATGTGACCCGGTGTAACCCCGATTTGATTTATTGGCTCGTCGAACTATAATGATGTTAAGAATGATTAAAGCATCTGAACTAGCAATATTGAGTTGGAAAAATTTAGTTTAGTTTATATCTTGCTTTGTACATTGAGCCATACTTGTAAATTTTTATGACAATATTTTTCTCTTCGGTGCGTTCCATTCGGAATAAAATGTCTAAATTACACCAGTATAGCCGCGAGTAACTTTATTATTTCTCTTACCCCGTATTACTAAGTATGTTTAGCTAGGATAGTTTCTCATACTATTTACCGATATTGGGGTACCGCGCCCTATAGGGCGCGGTGCAACAACTAGTAAGAGACAAAAGGTCATTTTAAGTCTTTTCGATTCAATTAAAGTTATGTTTTGTCGGGTCATTTTCGGGTTGAGTGGTTTTGGATCGGGTTATTTTCGGGTCGGGTCAGTTACGGGTCAAGAAAGATCGGGTCATGTTCGGGTCGGGTCGGGTCTAATCGGGTTTCGGGTCACATTCGGGTGTTGTAGTTCGGGTCACGGGTCGGGACATTCGGGTCGGGTTGCTTTTGCCAGGGCTACATGTAACCCAAATTAGTGTTATTTAAAATTTTTTAGGGTGATTCATATCGGTCTTCATTTTCATAGCTACAGAATGATCATCAATCTAATTAACTTGAAGACATAAATTAATGTATGACATATTACTTAATTATGTATGGTATGTAACTAATTTATTTAACAATAAAAAACACGAGACAGTATCACAATGTGAGACAATCCTAATATATAAAAAGACAATTCATATATTAGTATTAAACGTATCATTTATTTCATATATAAAAGTGGTTCGTCTTACGGGGTCGTATTATTTCATAAATCATGTTAATTTTAATTAATAAGTTGTTAATAAGTCTAACATAAATAATTTTATGTAAGGTAAGTTAAAAATTCTGAAATTTTTTGAACTTTAACTTAATTTTGCTGAATTTAATATGTTGAACATTTCTAAACTGAGCTTATATATAGGAACCGAGTTATGAACTAGGATCTAAACTAAATTGTATTTAATTTTGCTAAACTTTTTTAAATTGAAAGATGTGACTTTAAATCTAGAAGATTAGAGCCTTGGAAACTTGGATTCAACAAGGGTTTTACAAATATTTCTAAACTAACGAGTTTATTTTTAACACGCTTGAGTTCAAGTGTTGGTCTCCGTAATCATTAAAGAACACATTTTATGTCACGAAAGTCTTTTTGACAATGAATATAATCTCACAAAATTAGTGACTAAGTCACACAACACAAAATTATGAACAAACCTGTACGCCAAGAAAGACTTCGACTAATACTCTCACGACTTGAAACATTTAACAGTACAAAAGTTGACTAAGGCCCTGTTCTTTTGGGCTGAATAGGAGTTGAACTGAACTGAACTGAACTTATAGGAGCTGAACTGAACTTATTGGAGCTGAATTGAACTGAACTGAACTTATAGGAGCTGAACT
Organism: Heliosperma pusillum; assembly: GCA_022085475.1. Classification (NCBI taxonomy): domain Eukaryota; kingdom Viridiplantae; phylum Streptophyta; class Magnoliopsida; order Caryophyllales; family Caryophyllaceae; genus Heliosperma; species Heliosperma pusillum. The sequence goes on from JAIUZE010004264.1 coordinate 80,211, forward strand.
GAACTTATAGGAGCTGAACTGAACTGAACTTATAGGAGCTGAACTGAACTGAACTTATAGGAGCTGAGCTGAACTGAACTAAACTTATAGGATCTTAACTTTTCTGAAACTAATTTTACTTAATTGAATAGAATTTATAGAATCTAAAATTACTAAACTGAACTTTATTACATAAGGTAAGATAATAACATAATTCCAATTTATATACACTGGTTTAGTCAAATAGATTACTACGTTGACATCATCTTTATCTGTATCTTTATCTTTTGGAAATGACTGTCATAAAAAAAGTATACTTTAAAACATAAGGTAAGATAATAACATAATTCCGATTTATGTACATTGGTTTGTTCAAATAGATTACTACGTTTACATTACGATAAAAAAAATAAATCACATATTACATCGTTTTCTAACCATCTATTTCCATATCATCATCTTCCTCATCACTTTCTTCTTTATCTTCACTATCACTCGTAACAACGAATCTATTGCCTCGCCAAATGTTTTTTACTATCTTGTTTCGTACCTTTAACATGGTTTTTTTCCGCTTATCATCAAACATGCCCAAATCTACTGTTCCTTGAATATTCACGTCATGTTGTATAATAGGTATTCCAAGAGTATGCATCCTTATAAAATTATGGAGTGTGAATGTATAAAACAATAATAGACATTTGATACTTTTGTGACATTCGGGGCATATTTTTTAACACCCACCTTTTTTTCAATTGACCAAATGTCATTCCACTAATTAATGTCAAATGTTTTTATATCGGTTTTCATAAATAATATATTCCGTATAACTTTTCTGAACTTAATTTGTAAGAATTGAATTTTTCTGAACTGAATTTATAAGAGCTGAACTGAACTGAACTTATAGGAGCTGAACTGAACTGAACTTAACTTATAGGAGCTGAACTGAACTTATAGGAGCTGAACTGAACTGAACTGAACTTATAGGAGTTGAACTGAACTTAAAGGGGCTGAGTTTAAGTCCAAAAGAACAGGGCCTAAGTAACACAACTCCCAACCTAATTTCACTAAATGTCACACCAAAACACTTCTATAAAACCAAATCGTAAAACAAAAACAATAATCACAACAAAAATCTCATTGCATGAACAAAATGTCACGTAATAATAATACCCATAATTATTTCCACCTTACGTACCTCTTATTATTCAGCCTTTCAACCTTACAAACAATCTTAGCAGTTGATTACACTGTGACCAACAATGCACCCACAACACAAGGTGGCATGGTCTTCACTAACCAAATAGGTGACTCTTACGCACAACAAACCCTTTCAAGCGCCACAGACTTCATATGGCAAATATTCCAAGAAACCGACGACTCGGACCGTAAATCCGTGGACCAAATCGACTTAATCATCGTCCCTAGCCTACCCCCTAACGTCGTGGCTGAGACAGGTAACAATCAAATCAAATTTACCGCGGAGTACCTAGCAGGATACTCTGGGGACGTAAAAACAGAATTTACTGGGGTAATTTACCATGAAATGACCCATGTTTGGCAATGGGATGGTAATGGTCAAGTGAGTGCACAAGGGAGAGGTGGGTTAATTGAGGGAATTGCTGATTATGTGAGGTTAAAGGCCGGGTTTATAGCAAATGGGTGGGCGCAACCCGGAGACGGGCCCAAATGGGATGATGGGTATAGTGTCACAGCTAGGTTCTTGGACTATTGTGATGGGCTTATGAGTGGGTTTGTGGCCCAATTAAATATGAAGATGAGAGATGGTTATAGTGATGATTTCTTTCAGGATTTGTTGGGGAAAAGTGTTGATCAGCTTTGGTCTGATTATAAGGCTATGTATGGTCATTAAGAACAAATTCTTCTTGTTTTAGAAAGTTTAAGTTTAGACGTATTCACAATCAATTTAATTTAAATAATAATGTGAAAATAAAAAAGGATTGTAAGATGTTTTAATTTAAGACTGCCTTAAGCAAGACTTATTTGTCGTTAAGTTATGGGACTACAATTATAATTTAATATTATTGTTTATAAGGTTATCGGAAAACCCTCTCTCCTTGTGTTTTAACATAGAGATAGGCCGGTTTATATCCGTCATGTTATTTCGTCATTTTGATAAACCGCTAAGTTCTGTGAGGTGATGTTGTACTTGCAAGAAACAAACAGTTTAATCAAGTATGTTGTGTTTTCATTAATATAAATATAAAGAATAATACAAGCTAGTTATTATACAGCTATTAAATTTTTATACTGTACGGTCTGTACCCTGTGCATTTAAGCATTTTGTGATTATGTTTCTATTTTGCTTTTCGTATATTTTTTTTGACAAAAGTAAACTGAGATTAAAATAAAAGCGAATCAGTTACATGACAAATCCCGGAGTACCGAAGGCCTTTAGACTAATAGGACGCCAACTAATTGACCTAAAGGTACATCACAATGAAACACCACTAGTAAGAGGATATTTTTTAATAAGGAGGATGATAAAGTTCATCGAAGTGAAATAGTTAGCTCCGCCTCCTTTATTTTATCCTTCGTATTTGCTGAATTTTCCTTGATGTACATGAAAAAAAATGAGAAAAGTTGACAGAAATGGAAAATATTTTATTCAAATGGCCATTAGCTTGGGTCACTCGACTTCGGCGGTAAGATTAATCCACCTTACGTCTACAACTTTTGTTCTTGCTTTCCCTAAACTGAAACTGTACCGCATATACCTTTCTAACTTCAATGAAGTCTTATCCGCTTTTTTTTATCAACTTGGAGAACAACTTCCTCCTGAAAAACCTTACCAATCTCGACGATAGATGGTGAAATCTCGAGGAGTTTACCTCATAAAATGAGGGTATGTACTATAGTCGCAGAGGGCCCCAGAACAATATTTTCTTTTAATCCTTTCAACCAATCAATACGGCCTCGGAGAGCAGCTTTTGCTAAAACTCGAGCAGTTTCTCGAGAACTTGCTATTGCTCTTTAGGTAAAGGAGTTAAAGGGGAAACTTCTGCTGCCCTTGAAAAGTCAAGGGGATTCCGGACTGAATTGAATTTTGAGGGATGAGGGGTGTAACCCTTATGAAAGACAAAGATCCTTTGTGGAAAAAAGAGATATCCTTTCCATCTAACAAGTTCTCATAGTCCAGGGACGAAAAATGCAATTTCTTTTGAGCGTGTTTTTTTTATTGTAGAAAGAGTATTTTGCCGCTTTATCACCAAAGGATACTGCACTAGTACTCCCTTAATCCATAGGCTCATCGGTCAAAGTATTAGGCACCTTAGTTGAGGAGCCCTTATGGCCTTTGTCATTCAAACTAAAATTTAGAGATTGATTACTGTGATCTATATCAGAACTTAAACTAGAGCTAGAAGTAGGGCCGACAATCATGCCAATACTTGATGAAGACATATTAGGAACATTGCTACTACCCGAATCCATTTGGCTAATAGCAGCATTAGAACTCAATACCACAGAACAACTGGTCGTCACAGTCATCTGCTGCATGGAACATGCTTCGTGAGTTTGGAAGGAAGCAACAAATTTTTTCTCCGGTCGAGCATCAATTGCATCCAAAGAGTTTATAACAACTGGGCATTGGAGGCGGAACTGTCCCGTGTATGCTGAAGACGTAAAATCAGGCCGCGTCACTCCTGTTGGTACGTCATCTTTTATTCATATGATTGAGATTAACCATGCAAGTTTCGGAACTTGGGTACTAGATACTGGTTGTGGTTCTCATCTGTGTAATCATTTGCAGGGCCTAAGAAGCATCACAACTCTCGCAAAGGGTGATGTGGACCTGCGAGTGGGGAATGGAGCTAGAGTTGCTGCCGTTTCAGTGGGAACATATGTAATCCAACTCCCTAGTGGTTTTGAGTTATTACTGAATAATTGTTACTATGTACCCAGTTTGTCGAAAAACATTATTTCTGTTTCCGTACTTGATAAGGACGGTTTTTCGTTTTTAATAAAGGATAATAGCTGTATTTTCTCTTTAAACGATATGATTTATGGTAAAGCTGTTTCCATGAATGGAATATATGTTTTAGATCAAACCACAGATATAATGCATGTGAGTAATAAGAAAGCAAAGGTTGGTGACAAAGATCAAACCTATCTATGGCATTGCCGTATGGGACACATAAATGAAAAACGCGTGAAAAAGCTCATTGATAATGGGACTATCTCCCCATTTGACTATGAATCTTTTGGCACGTGTGAATCATGTCTCATAGGCAAAATGACTCGAATTTCCTTCAAAGGTGTTGGAATGCGCGCTGCTGACCTATTAGGACTCATACATACTGATGTGTGTGGACCTATGTCAATCAACGCTAGAGATGGCTATAGATATTTTATCACTTTCACGGACGATTTGAGTAGATATGGTATGTCTACTTAAGGAAGCATAAAAGTGAGTCCTTTGACAAGTTCAAGGAATTCCAGAATAAGGTTGAAAACCAGCTGGATAGAAAGATTAAAGCACTACGTTCAGATCGTGGTGGCGAATATCTCTCGAATGAGTTTGATCAACACCTTAAAGACTGTGGTGTAGTACTACAGTTAACTCCACCTGGAACACCACAATTGAATGGTGTGTCCGAACGGAGAAATCGAACATTGCTTGATATGGTTCGATCCATGATGAGTCACACGGTTGTGCCTGACTCATTATGGGGATATGCTCTTTGTCAGATGCTCTAATACTTAACCGAAGTCCGTCTAAAGCTGTAGACAAGACTCCATATGAATTATGGAAGGGAACGGTCCCTAACTTGTCCTTTATTCGGGTTTGGGGCTGCGAGGCTTATGTCAAATGGAGACCTGACGATAAGCTCGGCCCATGATCGGTCAAGACATACTTTATTGGTTATCCAAAAGGAATGTTTGGTCATTACTTTTATTCGCCTACCGAACAACGTGTTTTTGTTGCGGCTAGTGCGAAGTTTCTAGAGAAAGAATTTCTCGAGAACAAGACGAGTGATAGAACCTTCGATCTGTCGGAGGTTCAAGAACCAACAACCGAGCAACCAATGGAGGAAACTGTTCCTTCATCATCGGCTGCGGTAAATATTCCTGAGGAACCCAGGAGGTCGGGTAGAGTCTCCATTCCTCCAGACAGATACATTGGTATGGTCGAGGAGAATGGGAGAGATGACGTTTTACTCCTAGAGAGTAACGAACCCGCTACCTATAAAGGTGCCATGACCTGTTCCGACTCTAAGCTATGGCTTGAAGCCATGCAATCCGAGATGGACTCTTGAATGAGAATAACGTATGGGATCTGGTTGACTTACATGATAAGGTTCGGCCTCTTCAGTGCAAATGGCTTTATAAAATAAAGCATTCTGTAGAAGGACAACCAGATACATACAAGGCACGACTAGTGGCAAAGGGTTTCACTCAAGTGCAAGGATTGCACTATGATGAAATTTTTGCACCCGTAGTTATGCTGCGTTCCATTCGGATAATCTTAGCGATTGCCGCTTTTCATGATTATGAAATTTGGCAGATGGATGTGAAAACCGCCTTCTTAAACGGTTATTTGGAGGAGGAGTTGTACATGGTACAACCCGAAGGTTCATTGATCCTAAAAATCCTAAGAAGGTATGCAAGCTTAAGCGTTCCATTTATGGACTTAAGCAAGCTTCTCGGAGTTGGAATCATCGTTTCGACCAGGTGATAAAAGAGAATGGATTTACTCGATCGGTCGAGGAACCATGCTTATATATCAAGTCGAGTGGGAGCAAGATGTCTTCCTAATATTGTATGTAGATGACATACTCTTGATTGGGAATGACATACCTCTCTTAACTTCGGTAAAAGTTTGGTTAAAGAACCATTTCCAGATGAAAGATTCGGGTGAAGCACAAAGAATTTTGGGGATCCGTATCTACAGAATAGATCACGACGGATGTTATCCCTCAGTCAGGAGTCTTATATAGATAAGATTCTTGAGAGGTTCAGCATGACCAACTCCAAGAAGGGGAACCTTCCAATGGTCTCTGGGATGCATTTGAGTAAAGCTCAGGCACCAAAGACATCGGAAGAGGTCGAGCGCATGAGTCGGATTCCTTATGCATCAGCTATAAGATCGATCATGTATGCCATGATATGTAGGGGTGGGCAAAATCCGGTCGGAACCGGAAAAATGGACCGGTCCGGACCGGAATCGACTGGACCGGAACCGGAAAAAAAAATTCCGGTCCGGTCTCCGGTCCATCATTTTTGAAGATTCCGGTTTCCGGTCCGGTCCGGTCTCGAACCGGTATTTTCTGGTCCGGACCGGATTGGACCGGAAAGACCGGAATTATTAATATTTGATTTTTTTTCCTATAAATTTTATTTTATTCCGGTCTAACCGGTCCGATCCGGTCCATTGGACCGGAATTTTTGGACCGGAATTAGAAAAAAGTGGGCATATAGTCTAAATTCCGGTCCAACCGGTCCGGTCCGGTCTTGGACCGGAATTTTTCCGGTCCGGTCCCGGACCGGAATTTTTGTAATCCGGTCCGGTCCCGGTCCCGATTTTTTTTCAATTCCGGTTCCGGTCCGGTCCGGTTTTGGACCGGTGCCCACCCCTAATGATATGCACACGTCCAGACGTGGCATATGCATTGAGTATGACGAGTCGTTACCAAGGCAATCCAGGTGAAACACACTGGATAGCTGTTAAGAATATCCTTAAGTACCTACGGAGGACTAAGGATTGGGTATTGACTTATGGAGGTGACACTGAGCTATGCGCAACCGGTTACGCAGATGCTAGCTTCCAAACGGATCGAGATGACTCGAAATCTCAGTCTGGATTCGTTTTTACTCTTAATGGCGCTGCGGTCAGCTGGAAAAGCTCCAAACAAAATGACATTGCAGATTCTACGACTGAGTCCGAGTACTATGCTGCTTCAGAGGCTGCGAAGGAAGCTATATGGATGCGTCAGTTCTTACAGGGACTAACGTGTTCCTAGTTCGGATGACCCGATCACCATCTATTTGATAATAGTGGTGCCATCTTCCAGGCTAAGAAGCCTAAGTCCAGCAAACAAGTCTAGGCATGTACAACGGAAGCTCACATGATCCGAGATTACGTGGAGCAAAGGGAGATAGTGATAGACAAGATTGCTACGGATGATAACGTCGCAGATCCTCTCACTAAACCATTGAGATATGATAAACATGAAGGGCACGTTATTTCCATGGGAATTAAGCGTGTTCCTGAGTTGTATTAGTTGTTTTATATGGATTAGACACCTGTATCTTTTTCATAAAACTATTAATAAAATCATCGTTATGTTTTATATTTTGTTTTTCATGTGGGTTGTACAGACAACATTGCATCCAAAGAGTTTATATCAATTTTTTCTTCGTGAGTGTGCTTACCAATTGCTCACAGCCTGGTAGTGTCCAAACTTGTTGAACTCTTTGTATCAAGTCAGACTTGACTTGAGTTAATATATTGCTCAGTAATTCCCCTCCAGCTACCCTTGAGAGTGCATCTGCCATAATGTTCTCTTTGCCTTTTCTGTATACTATTACACGGTCCAAACCCATCAACTTAGGTAGACATTTAGCTTGAAAGGGACTTGTAATTTTTTGCTCCAACAAGTACTTAAGAGTGAAGTGATCGGTTTTAATGATGAAGTGTCTTCCTGTCAAGTATGGTCTCCACCTGTCCACTGCCATGACCAATGTTAACAATTCTTTTTCATATCTTGACAATCTCATGTGTTTCATTGCAAGAGCTCTAATCAGAATTGCTATAAGGTGACCTTGCTGAGACATCACAACACCAATGCGCAAATCAGATGCATCTGTCTGCACTACAAATACCTATGTAAAATTAGGCAATGCCAAGACTGGGCCTGGCTCGTAGCTATTTTTCGCTTCTCGGATGCAATGGTAGCTTCCTCATGGAACCCATGCTTCTTTAACAGGTTTGCCAAGGGTTTGCTTATGATTCCATAGTTTCTTACAAACTTCCTATAGTATCCAGCCAAGCCCAAAAATCCTCGCAATCCTTTGATGGTTGTAAGAATGGGCCACTGCACCATATCTTTGATCTTTGAAGGATCAGTGGCAACTCCTGTTGGAGTAGGTGTCCTCCACAATAGTGCGCCACATAATAAATCTCATTAAGGAATATAATTGGGATATTTATTGACTATATATATATATGATTAGTCAGTTGATTAACGTAAATCAATAACGGTTGGCTGACTAGAGTTTGACGTTATTGTCGTATGACGGCGGTGATCAACTGATCCCTTTCGGTCACACCTATAGGATGAAACCCAAATATTAACTAATTATTTGTATATGATACAGTTGATTAGTCCATTACATATATTTGATATATATACACGAGAGTTAATAGTTAGAAATTGAGTTAGGAACTCAAATTCGATTAAGCTTATTTTTCAATTATGCGATAATTGACTAATAAATTTATATCTTATTTTAATATGATTAAATAAGATCTAGTTTAGTAATTAATTGTTAGTTTACTAAATTAGTTGAGGTTTTACATATATTTTGAGATAGAGCTAATTAGTTAATTATATTTACAGAGAGTTGTAAAATAAGTTAACTAAGCATTGTGGGACCCATTATATATTGATATAATGGTAAAATATCACTTAAAATATTAAGTACATATTATTTATTTATTTGTGTCATATAATTGTTATATGATCAAATTAACACTTAATTATATAAGATAATTAAGCATATGATTAATAAGTATTTGTGGGACAAATATCAAAAATCAAAATGGATCATATAAGGCCACACTGGCTGGTCAAGTAGTAGTGGAGAGTGATGATGGTTGCTCTTGTTCATGCTCACAAGTTACATGTGATTATGACATGAATAGTATACCTAAAATCATTTCACTTAACACTACACTCCACCACTTTGCATGTGAATTAAAATAAGCAAAATAAGAGCCTTGTAAGGCTCATATGGATCGGCCATATTGCTTATAAAAGGGCAATATGGTAGTTCATTTTCTGTTGTTCATTCTTGCTTATTTTTCTTTATCTCACTAAAATCCTCTCATCTTTCTAAAACTCTCATACACTAATATCCACTAAGTATTACTTTAGTAGTAGTATATTCTAATATTAGTGTAACTTTTCTTATTATCAAGTTAGTAATAAGTTAAGTTTATTTGGGTTAATCTTGGGTGCAATTTAAAGGAGATCTTCTAGTTTGGAGATTTTTGGAGGATCATCTATATTATAGCTCAAGAACAACAAGAATGAGCTCTTGTTGTGCCCATATAATTTCCATTTTAATGTGAGGAAATTTCTTCTTTTATATAAATGTCTTTATATTTGCATGCATGTTACATAGATCATTAAATACTAAATTAACAAGTAATTTAGTAACTAATTAGAGGATTCTAATTAAGGTCTATGGACTTTCATGTGGTATCAGAGCTAGCTTGTAGCATGTATGTTCATTTTGGACAATTTTTATTAAAGTTACAGGGGCGTCTCGAATAATTCGGAGGCCCAGTGCAACAACAAAACGGAGGCCCTCAAAATATGTTGCGATATTTTCGACATATTTTTCAATAGAAAATATGAGTAGATAGTAACAAAAAGAAAAAGAAGAGGAAAAAAATAATGAACAAATAAGAGAGCTAATTATATTATAAGATTTATGTTTAGGAAAAAAAAAAAAAAAGTTAGTGAAAATGATTGAGGTGGGAGTTGATCACAGAACTTGTGGTTGATGAAGCAGAGTTTGTACCACTACACTAGTCTATGCTTTTGTTGAAATTATAGACTGTGTTTTATTTATACCGTAATACTGAATACTAAAATTTTAGAGGCCCAAAAAAACTGGAGGCCCAGTTCCTCCGCGAAGCCCTGAACTGGGCCTTAGCCGCCTTTGTAAAGTTATAAGATAACTAATAAATCAAAAATTTGAGTTAGAATATGATATGGACGAAATTTTTTGGTGCATGTATACCTACTGAATTCAAAATGTTTGTGGTCAAATTTCGTGATTTTAGGGATTAATTTGCTATTTATTTTGATTTTTGGCTTTTAAACCGAGTTAATATGCATATTTTATGTTAAAAGTTAACTAAAAATAGTTGCATGTTGATTCTGGCCATGAAATTTTAATATGATCTCACATGCATTTCTTACATATTTTATGTAAAATTTAGTAACTTTTAATTAAGTATTGCATGTTTATTGGTTTTTATAAGATAAAAGTCGATAATATGAGATTATAATGTTCATAAAATTGACACGTTCTTTTCCGGTCATGAAAATTTTTGGTACATTTTACATTTGGATTTTGATCATCTTGGTGAAATTTCATAAGTTGTTTTGCTGTTTTACTATATTTAATCAGTTTTATTTGATAAAACCATTAAATACAAAGTTATTTGTTCAAAAATATAATTTAAATTTTTTGAGTAAATATTTTTTTATTTTTGGAGTTCCTGGAAATATTCCAGAATGTACAAAAGTTTTGGTTTCAAATTTTTATGGTGTTTATATTTTATTTTGGGTTTATTTCATAAAAGTTATGATTAAACCGTTATATTTAGCAAATGAAATCAAATCGATCTAATTAATGACCAACAAAATTAGTAGGGACTAATTTTGAGTTCTTAAAACAGTTTAGATAATTATTTTGAATTTAAATGAGATTTAAATGTTGATGTTGATTTTTAATGGTTAAAAATCAATAAATCCCGTAAAATTGAGTTACAATGAGCAGGATGTGTTTAGGGCGATTTTGGCATGAATTTTTAAGCAATTTATTTTATTTATGCTTGAATAATGAATGAATGTCATTTATTTAATAATTTATGCAAATTTTGTAGCTTGTACGGCCTAGATATTTTTAATCGTTATTACCCGTAATGTAAGGGAATAATGATTTGGTTGTAATTTTTATTGCGATCTCGTATCGCCGGTTTGTAATAATTAATAATTTCATTTTATAAAACAAATGTATAATAGGAGTTTGTATATTTGTAATTATTTTTATGAAGACCGGTGACTCCCTCAAGACGGTGCCATTTTTGGAAGGCGTTCTAAATGAAGATGCAAGGGACCAAGGAGTTGGTTTCCGAATTTGTAATTATCTAGTTAATTTAATTAGCTAGGTGGCCATACTAGGATTTTTCCGTTGCTTGGTTGCTTTCTTTATTTCCGCTCATGCCAAAATCGTCACACATGCATTTTATTTTCCGTTATTGTCAATTCAACGTTATTCACAATTCACCGACTTAGTTCACTTATAGGAAATTAATAAATAAATTGACAAGATCTCTCACATATTTAAAAATTGAGATTAGCCTTACCAATTAGTAACACCTATGAATCCCGTGTTCATTAGTGCTACCACGCTCGTGGGTCCCTTTTTTCCTCGGGTAAGTAGGGTGATACGATCACAAGCTAAAATTGGATTTGACTCAACGAGATAAGCGTTATCTTGGGACTAGGAGATGGATTTAGTTGAAATCCGTCAACCAAGAGTTCTAAAGATAGAATTAGTCAAGTAATGACTTACCATTTTTAGATAAAGGTAGCATACGATGACTATTTTTATTTAAAGATGGGTCTTGGAATCATTTATATAATTTAGTGAGGGATCATTATATAAATGCTAAACTTGTTAAAATGTTTTTCAAGTAAATTATCGTAACAATGAATGTTTATATATTTTCTTTTTGTTGTAGTAACAATATTCACAAAATGTCAACTTCATCATACAACGCAACCTTGGGTAAAGACTCATGGTTAAGGTCCGTCATGGACAAGTGTGTCCTAAAAGATGACGGTAGTAACTTCGTTGAATGGGAATCAACGATCAAGAGCGCCGCGATATCCGATAACGTGCTTCGCTACTTGGTCGAAGAGCCCCCCACCGAACCCAGGTCAAGATCGACCGCGGCGGTTCGGGCCGATTATGACTTTATTTGAAGGTTTTCAATGACGTCAAGAATGTCTTGATTTGGTCAATCTCACCCAAAATCAAACTCCAATTGATATCTCTCGATGCATATGCGATATTCACTAGGATAACATCCATGTTTTCACAAGCCCATAAAATTCTCCAATATGAGGCGGCTACGAAATTCTTTGAGACTAAGCTCCAGAAGGGTCAAAACGTTGGCCCACACGTGCTCAAAATGGTTGAGCACGCCGACACCTTAGAGCGTCTATGGTCCAAGATTCCTAAGGAGCTAGTTGTGGGAAGAATTCTTCATTCACTCACACCAAAGTTCACCCAATTTAGGGTGAACTACAACATGAATGGCATGGAAAAGAGTTTCCATGAACTCCATGCACTCCTCACCCAAGCGGAGAGGGACATGGAGGCTAGTGGGAGTTAACCCAAGGATGTTCTTTCAATGAAATTGAAGAACATGAGCCTTGGGGTGAAGAAGGACAAAGGAAAGGGTAAGACTCTTTTCAAGAAAATTGGCAAGGGAAAGGCGAGGTCTTTATGAAGCCCAAGCCCAAAGTCAACAAACACGCGGACGCGGATTGCTATTATTGTAATGGCAAAGGGCATTGGAAACGCAATTGCCCCAAAAACTTGAAAGACAAGAAAGACGGTTGTGTGACAACGTCAGGTAAAATTCTTTCATCACTCTATATGATAGATATTAACTTTGCTAGTACATCTTCCTGGGTATTTGATACCGGTTGTGGTTCTCACATTTGTAATCATGTACAGGGGCTGAAGGACGCGCAAGCACTAGCCAAGGGTGACGTGCACCTGCGCATGGGAAATGGAGCTAAGGTAGTCGACGTTTCCGTGGGCACCTACATTCTTCTTTTGCCTAATGGTTTAGAGTTGTATTTAAATAATTGATATTATGTACCAACTCTTACCAAGAAAATTATCTCCATTTCCGTGTTACACATGGAAGGTTTTTCATTTTGTATTAAGAACAATCGTTGTACTTTTTCGTTTAATGAAATGGTTTATGGCGAGGCCATTTCTATTGGAGGTATTTATGTTTTAGATATTGCAAAAGAGGTATATCATGTAGAAAACAAGAAGCTCAAAACAGGTGATCCTAATCAATCATACCTTTGGCATTGTCGTTTAGGGCACATAAACGAACGACGCATAAAGAGACTTGTTTCATCTAAAGTACTCAAACCATTCGATTACGAATCTTATGGTGTATGTGAATCTTGTCTTCTAGGCAAAATGACTCGTGCTCCTTTTACGGGAAAAGGGACACGAGCAAGTGAAGTATTAGGGCTTATACATACGGATGTATGCGGTCCAATAACTATCCAAGCTAGAGGTGGTTATCACTACTTCATTACTTTTACCGACGACTTGAGTAGATATGGATATGTCTACTTGATGAGGCACAAAAGTGATGCTTTTGAAAAATTCAAAGAATTTCAAAATGAAGTAGAAAACGAATTAAATAAAAGGATTAAAGCCCTACGATCCGATCGTGGTGGTGAATACTTGAACAATGAATTTGATTCACACCTAAAAGTTTGTGGTATATTATCACAATGGACTCCTCCTGGGAAACCTCAATTAAATGTTGTGTCCGAAAGGAGAAATCGAACTTTATTAGATATGGTTCGATCAATGATGAGTCTAATAGAGCTTCCTGATTATTTTTGGGGTTTCGCTATCTTATCTGCAATATTTTCACTAAATCGATGCCCGACTAAAACGGCAAACAAGACTTCATATGAGATATGGACAGGGAAAGTCCCTTATATGTCGTTTATGAGAATTTGGGGATGCGAGGCGTTTGTTAAGAATAAGTCTGACGATAAACTCGCTCCCAAATCTGACAAATGTATGTTTGTAGGATATCCAAGGGAAACACGTGCTTATTACTTCTACAATAAACACGAGGACAAAGTGTTTGTGTCTCGTGATGCAGTCTTTTTAGAAAATGATTTTATTTCTAAAAGACAGAGTGGGAGAAAATTTGAACTTGATGAAGTCCAGGAGCCACAAACCGAAAAGAACGACGAGGAAAACGTTCCCTCTTCGTCTGACACGTGAAAATCCATAGACCTTAATTAGACTCCTCTAATTAGTTGCTAAATTACTTGTTAATTTAGTATTTAATGATTTATGTAACATGCATGCAAATATAAAGACATTTATATAAGAGAAAAAATTTCCTCACATTGATATGGAAAATATAAGGGCACAACAAGAACTTCTTCTTGTTGTTCTTGAGCTAATAATATGGATGAACACAAGTAATCTCCAAACTAGAAGATCTCTTCTAAGTTTCACCAAGATGAACCCAAATAATCTACTCTTATTACTAACTAGATAATAAGATAGATATTATACTACTAATATTAGAATATATTTCTACACTAGTAATACTTAGTAAATATTAGTATTTGAGAGTTTTTAGAGAGAAGATGAGTTTTTGAGAGAAGTATGAAAAACAAGCATGAATTGAACCAATTAAATGAACAACCATATTGCCCTTATAAAGACAATATGGCCGGTCAAAATGAGCTTCACAAGGCTCTCATTTTGCTTATTTTAATCACATGCATTAGGGTGAAGTGTTGTAGTATAAGTGATAATTATATTCTACTTGATATGTCACTTTCACTTGGTGACTTGTGAGTGTAAATAAGAACAACAATCATCACCATACAACTAACAACATAACCGGTCATTATGGCCTAGTTTGGTCCATTTTGATTTTTGATATTTGTCTCACAAATACTTATTGATCATATGCATAATTATCTTGTATAATTAAGTGTTAATTTGATCATATAACAATTATATGACTCAATTAAATAAATAATATGTACTTAACATTTTAAGTAATATTTTACCATTATATCAATATATAATGGGTCCCACAATGCTTAGTTAATTTATTTTACAACTCCTTGTAAATATAATTAACTAATTACCTCTATCTCAAAACCTCAACTAATTTAGTAATTTAACGATTAATTACTAAGTTAAATCTTATTTAATCGTATTAAAATAAGATATAAATTTATTAGTCAATTATCGCATAATTGAAAAATAAGCTTAATCGAATTTGAGTTCTTAACTCAATTTCTAACAATTAACTCTCGTACATATCGAATATATGTAATGTACTAATTAACTGTATCGTATACAAATAATTAGTTACTATTTGGATTTCATCCTTTAGGTGTGACCGAAAGGGATCAGTTGATCACCGCCGTCATACGACAATAACGTCAAACTCTAGTCAGCCAACCGTTATTGATTTACGTTAATCAACTGACTAATCATATATATAGTCAATAAATATCCCAATTATATTCCTTAATAAGATTTATTATGTGGCGCACTATTGTGGAGGACACCTACTCCAACAATCTCCCACTTGTCTGACACAAGTGTGCGTCACCAATTCTCTTGTCTCTTTATCACATCTCCCACTCAACGCAAGGTGTCTTCCAGGTCGCACTTGCGATTGACAATATCTAGAGTGGTTTTCTCGATAGGGAGAGTAACTGTCTGACCGGAAAATCTACCATAGATCTCTTTCCGAGCGTGGCCACGCATTTACAGTAACTTCTCCTCGAGTGGCCTAAAGATGTTTTTACCCAACGTGGGTGGACAATTCCTGTTGATTCATCTACTCTGTATGATGCAGATCACCATGATCCAGAAGAAGTCCATCGGCCTCCTTTTACGGCACGACCTAGAACATCAACCAAAACCAATCGGAAACTGCACCGACTCAGATAGACGGTCGCCAGTCAAAAGAATCGACTTATAGGAATAAGATAGAAGACCCTGCCACGACCAGGCATCAAATAATTGATTTAAGGGTCTCTACAATGTCACTGTCCGACAGAGTGTCATACAGTCTGTCTATGTAAACGACCAGTCATCTCCATGACCCCATGGTGTTGAACCAACCATCGATCGACTTACAATCTAGTCATTTCGAGACGTCACCTCATTGAGTGACTAGGGACAAAATACTAAGTTCGTCCTATTCACTTGAATAGGGTCCAACAATCTATTCGGATAAACAAAGTATTAAATTTAGTCAAACTAAATAAAAGAGTTTTAAAATAAAACTCGAAACAATGAAATGGAATATCATATATGAATATATAATACAACATTCAATTATTACATATTACATAACCTAAAGGAATTCTGGCATACGTCTCAATCCCATTGTGACGACATGACCATCATGCTTAGCCTTTGATAAAGGCTTGGTTAAAGGATCAGCAATGTTGTCATCTGTCCCAACCTTACAAATGTTAATTTTCTTTCTGTCCACGTAATCTCTAATTACATGATATTTCCTAAGTACATGTCTAGACTTGTTACTAGACTTGGGCTCTTTTGCTTGAAAAATAGCCCCACTGTTATCACCATAAATTGTGATAGGATCTTTGGCAGTAGGGACTACTGTTAGTCCTTCCAAAAATTGCCGAATCCACACAGCTTCCTTTGCAGCTTCAGATGCTGCAAGGTACTCTGCTTCTGTTGTAGAATCCGCTGTAACGCTTTGCTTGAAACTCTTCCAGCAAACAGCTCCTCCATTGATCATATAAACGTAGCCGGATTGGGATTTCATATCATCCCTATCTGTTTGGAAACTGGCATCTGTGTAACCCTTTACACGTAACTCAGTCTCGCCTCCAAACACTAAGAACAAATTCCGTTGGTCCTTCTTACGTACTAAGGAGGTTCTTTAAGGCTATCAGTGACTCTCACCTGGATGTGATTGGTAAAGACTTGCATGTCAAAAGCAATATTATGCAACGTCGAACGAGGATGAAAATAATATTATAAATGATTGTCCATACAACTGATGCGTAAGGGATCAATTTCAAGGCGGGTTCAATCTCCTCGGGTTTCGTAGGGCACTCTGACTTGCTCAAAGTGATCCCACTTCCCATAGGAATAAAGCCTCTCTTAGAGTCTTTCATGTTGAACCGATCACGAATCTTATCAATATAAGTCTCTTGACTTAATGCTAGTATCCTTTTAGATCTATCCCTATAGATCCGGATACCTAAGATGCGCTGGGCCTCTCCTAAGTCTTTCATTTGGAAATGTATTCCTAGCCACTCCTTTACAGAAGTGAGCATTGGAATATCATTCCCAATGAGTAGTATGTCATCTAAATACAAGACTAGAAAAGTTACTTTACTCCCACTAAACTTCATGTATAAACACGGTTCCTCGACGCTTCGAGTGAAACCATTTTGTTTAATTACATGATCGAAACGATGATTCCAACTCCTGGATGCTTGTTTAAGACCATAGATGGATATCTTAAGTTTGCATACCTTCTTAGGGTTTGATGGATCCACAAAACCTTCAGGTTGTGTCATGTACACTTCTTCTTCTAGAATCCCATTCAAGAAGGCGGTTTTGACATCCATTTGCCAAATCTCATAATTATGAAATGCGGCAACCGCTAAGATAATCCTTATGGATCGAAGCATGGCGACTGGGGTGAAGGTTTCGTCATAGTGAAGACCACATGAAACTTGGGTTGAAACCTTTTGCAACCAATCTAGCTTTATAAACATCATTAGGTTTGTCTATGCCACTTTTGATCTTATAGATCCACTTACACTGAAGAGGTCGTACCTCCTTAGGTAAATCAACCAAGTCCCATACTTGATTGTCGTACATAGAATCCATTTCGGATTGCATGGCTCCTAGCCATAGCTTTGAGTCGGGACTAGAAATGGCTGCGTTGTAGGTAGTAGGTTCGTTACTTTCAAAAAGTAACACATTATAGTCATCACCTTCCTCTATAATACCAAGGTATCTATCAGGTGGATGACTAATTCTGCTTGACCTCCTAGGTTCCGAAGTAATAATGACCGTACCAGACGAAGAGGGAACGTTTTCCTCGTCGTCCTTTTCGGTTTGTGGCTCTTGGACTTCATCAAGTTCAAATTTTCTCCCACTCTGTCTTTTAGAAATAAAATTATTTTCTAAAAAGACTGCATCACGAGACACAAACACTTTGTCCTCGTGTTTATTGTAGAAGTAATAAGCACGTGATTCCTTTGGATATCCTACAAACAGACATTTGTCAGTGTTGGGTGCGAGTTTATCGTCATACTTATTCTTAACACAAGCCTCGCATCCCCAAATTCTCATAAATGACAAATAAGGGACTTTCCCTATCCATATCTCATATGGAGTCTTGTTGACGCTTTAGTCGGGGGCCTTTTCGATTTAGTGAAAATATTGCGATAAGATAGCAACAACCCCAAAACAATACTCAGAAGCTCTGTTAGATCACCATAGATCGAACCATTTCTAATAAAGTTCAGTTATTCCTTTCGGATACACTCGTTTGTTAATTGAGGTGTTCCAGGAGGAGTCCATTGTGAAACTATACCCACAATCTTTAGGTGTGAATCCAAATTCTTGTTCAAGTATTCAG